>JAABUG020102985.1:0-41210 GCA_011319215.2 Scortechinia acanthostroma
CGTGTGATTTGGGTTCGGGGAATAAGGTCTTAGAAACAGTTAGCCCATAGCAGATATAGTTTTGTTATAAATAAACTCACCTCCCTGCCATAAAGTACTTGACAAGGCTGGTTGGGCTCACGAGTTCTTTGAAGCAGCCTGTGAAGCCTTTCCCAGGTGACTCTACCCAATGCAGATATAACGATATAACTCCTATACCAAAACCCTCAGACATGCTTATGCCGTCACACGTAGCTGTCGCAAATACGAATTATATGTGTACCTACACCTTCTGTAAGGTCATCAGAACACATACGAGAGGAATGAACTGACCTACAGTTGTTTGCAAAAATGGAGCCTGGGTCTTCTACTCTCTAACTGTTTTCTGAACCCCAGTGCCAAGACCTGCTAAACTACTTTTGTAGTTTTTCTGAAGACCTATATACTATGACTCTAGACTATATTCTACAGTTATATTTATAACTAATATATTTTACAGCTACTTATATCGGGTATAGGGTTAGGGTTTGTGGCTCTGTTGCTGAGCTCATGACGTACATTGGCTACTTTCTCTGAGTTGTGATAATTAAGTTTGACCAGGTGTCCTCCAGGCCTCCAGGGACGAGGAGTATAAGCAGAAAGTTGATCATTCAGTTGAGCCAGTTGTGGTCACTTTCATCTCCATAGTGGATGATAAGTACAAGGCTATTACCTCCAGTATTGAGGAGCTGAGCGACGAGTTCACAACCATCAAGTTCTATCAAGTCAACATCAGAAAGCACGCCATGCTCTCCACAGCCCTTTCCAACAAAGAATTACCAGTCATTATCTTTATTAAAAATGGCACAGACTTTTTAACCCTAACCTCAGATGTTTCCCTTCCAAGTATTCAGGAAGGTCTCCTAGCACTACAGACAGCAACCTGTTGAAGTCCATATACTCTGTCACTAAATAGGCACATTCTTATTCCCCAAACACTTACTTCGAACACGCCGGGGAGCTGGTCCTCCATATGGTACTGTACCGCAAATACCAGGGCCGGGTCGTCCGTGCTCATGATTTGATTCTCGGACCCACACCGGGCATTGTCCTAGCTCCTTCCACGTCCAACTTTAGGACTTGTCAGTCCCACTTGGTCAATCCAGAATCTGCTTTGAATCTGCGTTCTCCGTACCATACATGGACACAGTGAACCATGGCAGAAGCAAGCCTAAGCGGTCCATGACATCTGTAGACCCCTGGGTCCCTTGCACTTTTCTGAGCTTGTTTAATTTAGTAACACTAATGTAAATATCTCAAGACAACATGGAGAATTAATTGCTTATCCCAAAATCTACCGCCGCATCGGGCCAATACAGCTGGATGCAATACCACTGCAAAAGTGTATACTTTTGATTTCTTTTCTTAAACCTAGTCTAAAACAGAGCTAAACTGTAAGTGGCATGTGCATGGAATATCTATCCCCCGTGTAAATCTAACAATCTACGCACTGTAATCTTTTGTCTCTGTATGCTCAATCCGGCATGGAAGAGAGTTGCTCCGCTGACCATGGATCTACGGCCCTCATATGACATCATGTGCACTTCATCAAGCAACGACGCCCTCAAAAGACTTGTAGCCATGAGAAGCACCTGTACATGCCTCTGGTCCCCTTTTTCTTGGCTTATGTTCGTCATAAGAATATTATGAATACTATGGCAAATTTAAACGGCATTCCTGTTGAAGTAATATTGATGATTTTTGATTGCTTCGAGGATAATTTAATGCTGTTACGCGTCTCCCTTGTGTCCAAAAGACTGTGCACCATAGCACAGTCACGCCTTTTCAGGGAAATTACCTTAAGCTCTTCAATTATTCTGCCATTGTTGCTCCTGCTACGAACAGTCGCCAGTTGCCCCAATCTAGCAGCACATGTGCTGTCCTTGGAAATAGATGACGCTGTGGACTCAGATGACGAAAGCGAGCCCGACAGTCTAGCGAATTTTTCCCAAGTGAGGAAACAGCATACTGTTCCACTTGACTTTTCGGGGGCCAAATTTGCTGCAATCACTGAGGAGGTTAAAAATCTCAACGTCCCGTGTCAAGATGCAGCTCTATCCATCCTGGAGACGGCCGACGCAGGCATTCTTTCTATAATGCTCATCTCATTCACTCCAAACCTCTACCATCTTTCCATCGCTGTGGATTATTGTCACCTTGATTTACTACTTATTCTAGCCAAGAGGCTAGGCGATGGCGTTTCGAGACCTGTTGGCTTACGAAGTTTACGGTCCTTACAGCTTGAGTGTCTCAAAGATGGCCATAGCTCTGAAGTAACCTTTAGAGATGTGGCTTCGCTTCTTCCTCTGCTTTATTTAACTGAATTTCAGCTTAGTGGTTGCGCTGGATACAGCTGGGAGGAAGCTGCTCAGTCAAGGCTACTGGGCATGCTCGACAAGTCACTTTCCTTATCAACCATCTCAGTAATACAGAGCGATTTGGACGCAGCAAGTATGGAAATGTTATGTCGCTCCTGCAAAAGATTAACTGGCTTCCACTACGGCGAGTGCGACATGGGAGATGAGCAGCTGAGCCGTCGACAATTACACTCGTCTTTGCACTCCCAGAGACATAACCTGGTAAATCTACGGGTTGGCCTCAGCATGAATGGTGGTAGCAGCACCGTCATTTCAACAGATGTCCAGAATAGCTCCTTCCTGGAGTATATCAACGCGAAGTTTATGGGTCTGGATCAATTATTCCTTGGCATTTTACCTCAGCTGCCTCCTTCACTGGAACACCTAGCAATACAGTGCTGCCGAGTCCCTGTGCTCCAGACGTTGGCTTTTGTGGCAAGCCAAGCTAGCCAAGGTCTCTTACCGGCGATGAACTTAATCTCCCTTCACAGCGACATCTGCTGCCCAGGAGGGATGCTAGGGTTGCCAGCAAGAGGAGCTACTGATGTCCTTTTTGAAATATCATGTCAGGACTTACAGAAGCTATTTGCAGGGACGGGGATCACATTGCGTGTTGAGAGTAATCTGCTCGAGAAGACAGTGCTGGGCTATGATTTTGAGTACAACCATGGCACTCCTGGCGCGTTTTGGCCATTCATTCACCTCCGATAAACAGGACTCGGCTTTATACAGTGCTGATTCGTATACAGCAGTTGGAAAAAACTGTGCATCTCCGAGTTAGGCTGCCCATCCATTGGGAGAAGTTCCGTAACCACTCGAAACCATGTTATGGATAACTCCAGGGTGGATGGGGCTAGGTTGGGGGCCACATTTACCTGAAGACGACGATCGATGTGACAGATACATTCATACGTGTGGATACAGATTATGTAAAATTTTGCCCGATTTTGTGACTATGGACAGATCTGGCATCGCAATGGCTGTAGGAGAAGCTAAGGTTCCGTGGGTAGCAAAGCACTTGTTAGACACTGCGCTTGATACCCTTAGACATACGCAGAAAGGCTTTCTACCAGAAGAATTGAGAGAACGACAGCATCCATGGGCCGAGAATATCACCTCATCCCACTAGGAGCCACCAGAGTCACTGACGAGCACTTGTTTAAAGAACCCAATTCTTCTCTTAGAACTGCAAATCTTCCCTCCGGAAGATCAAAGAAATGGCCAACACTAATCACTGAGGAAGGTGCTCTGATCTGTCGTTCACTTGCGGAGTCGAATTTGCAATTAGGCAGGAGGATATTCTGTACAGGATGAATTCTTAATTGCTTCATATCTTCTTGCCTCAGATCATGGCAATACAGGACGCCATTTCAAAGGAACCTCTGACCTTTGTTTAGGACAGCTTGTTGCTCAAATGCACACATGTTCGCTTCGCTGTACGGTTTTCGTCAAACGAGCAGCGGACTCTTCTTTTATCAAGCACGACACTATGCAGCCTTCCCTTCACCAGTTGTTTGCTGGTTTTTCTGTCTAATGGCCTTGTCGAAGCCAAAGTACTTTGAAAGTACTTTCTGGCTTCTTGATGTTGCAGTATCTCTGGTTATTGCCTTCTCGATTTACGATTTCAGTTCTTCGACGGTTGGTGCATTTGGGATACAGGAACCGCATTGAACTGGAGGTAAGAAAGTTGAAGGGTTCACGTCCCTTGACGAGTTCTTGCTATTGCCAACAGCATGGCAATAATGGATCGTATCAGGTCATTATGGTTCAATCGGAGGAGTTATGTCCTGACGACCTGACTCCCGAGCTAGAAGCAGCATATATTGTGCCTTTTGCTCTGGCGACGTTCAAAAACTAATATGAAAAACAGCGGATAATAGCTGTTCTCCGCCACAGAGCGGGATCGTCACAATGATAGCCCACGATGGACGCTTCGCATTCTATTCTACTTCAAGTTCACTGTGCTGAAAGAAGGGACGGAGCCTGCTATCCAGAAGTTGGCTTCTCTAACCGGCATTTCATCTGTTTAGTTGCACCTATCCCGGAAATGTCTACCGAAAGCCGCGTCCTGTCCGACATCACCTATGGACTATGATCGACTGGACGAGAACACATTGAAAGCGTTTACGCCTGTCTCCGCGGTGTTTGTGGCCTTTCCCAGCTCTTGTTCCCCAGCGCAAGTCACACGACGCACAAAATCTCAGGTTCTCCTGGGATAAGATCATCCTATCTCACCATGTCTAGCGCTTCCGATTCCGAGAAACGCCGCCGAGCTCGCGCTCGTCTATAGGCCAGTCGAGGCACTGAAAGCCCGGGCCAGACAGAACAAACGCCACATTCTACAGGACCAGCAAGCCCAGCTGAAGAGCATTTTAGTGACATCGAGGCAGGGCCGGAGGCAGGCAAGTCAGAATAAGCAGATATTCATCAGATTCGTCTATCCATTCATATACACAATATAAGCAAAAACAATAATATCCCAGGAAGACTTCTAGTTTTGTAGATCTTCGTCACGACCGACCAAGACCGTAGTTGACAGCTCGATGCTCAGCAATTACTCCCGGCAGATCATGTGGTCTCTGGCGGGCCCGGTACCGATCCATTTTACAGGTACACCGCCCAGTTCGCGCTCAATGTACTCGATGTAGGCGCGCGCATTGGCAGGAAGCTCCTCGTACTTCTTGATACCCATCGTGTTGCTCTTCCAGCCGGGCAGAGTGACGTACTCGACCTTGACTTTCTCGAGGACCTCGGCGTCGGCCGGGTAGGTGTCGGTCAGGCGGGTTCCATCAGGGAGGACGTAGGCAACTCCGACCTTGATCTCGTCAAAGTCGTCCAAGATGTCCAGCTTGGTCAGGTTCAGAGCGGTGTAGTGGTTGATCGCCTGGGAGTAGCGGCACAGGACAAGATCGAACCACCCGCAGCGACGACGACGGCCGGTGGTGACACCGAATTCCCTGCCGACCGACTGCAGCTTGTCGCCGTACTCGTTCAACTGTTCGCTGGGGAAGGGACCCGAGCCAACACGCGTCGTGTACGCCTTGACCACCCCGATGACGGAGGTGATGCTGGCAGGGTTGAGGGACAGAGCCTGGACGGCACCACCCAGACCGGTGGAAGAGGAGGTCACGAAGGGGTAGGTTCCGTGGTCCAGGTCGAGCATGAGCGCGTTGGCGCCCTCAACGAGAGTGTTCGGCGAGTCCTTGTACTGCTTGAAGAAGGCGAGTTGGTCGACAATGTAGGGAACCAAGCGTTTCCGGTAGTCCTATTCAATCGCGTCAGCATCACAAAATCGTCAAACAGTTTACCTGCCAGGAATCAAGTAGAAATACCTTGAATCGACCAATCTCCTCCTCAACATCATATTCCAGCTCCCCGAATCGCGCAGTGTATCCAGCGTGCAGATTCCGCAGCTTGCGCTCAAAGACCGCCTCGTCCAGAATCTCGCCAATACGGACACCCCGGCGGGCAGCCTTGTCACTGTAGCAAGGCCCAATTCCCTTACCGGTGGTGCCGACCTTGCGACCACCCAGCTTAGCCTCCTCCAGACCATCAACAACGGAGTGCAGATCGAAGCAGACATGCGCGCGGTCGGAGATGAAAATGCGCTTGCCGGCATCCTTCAGCCCCTTCTCTTCCAACGAGGCCAGCTCCTTGAAGAAGCTGGGGACGTGCACGACGGTTCCAGCGCCGATGAGGTTGACGCAGGCCGGAGAGACCAAACCAGAAGGGAGGATGTGGAAGTCGTAGGTGATGTTGTCGTGGACGATGGTGTGGCCCGCATCTGAAAAAACGAATTGAGTTAGGTTTGCACTACACTCCCGGAGAGGTCGATACTCACTGTGGCCGCCAGCAGCACGACAGCAGAGCGTAGCCTGCTGCGAAAGCATATCTGTGATCTTCCCCTTTCCTATCCGACAACAATATCCATCAGCATGCTGTCTATACTATCAAGCGCAACAATGTTCATCAACCCCACCTTCATCACCCCACTGAGCACCCAGAACGATTGAGACACCCATTGCGACAAGAGAACCTTAGTAGTGCAATTGTCGTGATATGTTGTATTTCAATTAATCAATTGAGAATTGACTAGATGGCTTCAATAGTATGTATACGCCAAAAGATCGGCTTCGGTACTTGAAATTGAACAGGCGGGGTGGCTGTTGTTATTAGCCGGAACTGCACGAATTGAACCGGCTCTTTTTCGAGGGCAAATTGAGAAAGAGTGAATGGACTGACAAACGTCAAATAATTCCCGACCCGTTTACAGGGAAGGCGAATGGAGCAGCAGCGAAGGCTTCGCGACTGTCAAAGATCCAAAAGACGGAGAAAAGGACGGAGGGGAACTGCGGCGGCGCGGGCAATATACAAGTCTCACTTTTTTCTCCCCTTGCACCAGTGACTCAGGGTCTGGTACAATACCATACATGTTACCTCTTTATCAACGAGTCAATTTGGCCTGGGACTCTGTCACACTGTTACCGGTATGGTCTAAGGGCACTTGGCTGTATCGGGAAGGTGGCGGAAGTCACATGAAGCCGACATCGGAAATAAGGGCTCAGGGCTCGGGGCTAGGGCTACGAATCAATTCAAGATATCAGACTTTCTCAGGGTAGATTGAGCTGATCAATTCATCATGCTCGGTCCCAGAGAAACCCCTCACTAACTGTGGTGGAAGACGCTTCTAAAAATACATGACTGACACAAGAGGTTACTAACTGTAGAACAGGCCCAACCATTTCAGAACGCCCAACCGCCAACACCGATGCCATGCGAAAGACCGTGGGCAAGAAAAGTCATAGGGGTATATCTATCCAGCCTAAATCAGTTTTCCTCCATTCAAGATCCATTCCCGCATCTCTCCGAGCTCCATAATGCAGTTTCGATGGTTCTCACGAGCGACCTCCCAATGTTTGTGCACTCTTTCATCCTCGTCAAATGCACGCAAATAAGTACTGAATCCTGCTTTGGCACTTCCGGCCAACATAACATCGTCGCTCTCAGCGTCATCGTCATCTCCATGAATCGCTTTTTCTTCATCGTCGCCACTCGGCTCGTTGATCTTGATACGCGCGGAATCTCCAACAGCGCCAATCCAGTTGGGGGCCATTCCCGTCTCCGTCGCATCCTGGCGTGCGTTGAAGTGACGCAGAAGTCGACGATTGAAAGCGTTCCACTCTCGGATGTAGGCACCCATCTCCGCGACATAACGGTCCCAGGCGACTCGAGGCAGCCCGAGTTGCTGCGACCCTGCGCTGATTGGAACTAGCTCCGGTCGGCTGGGTCTTTTGGGTGGATTTGGGCAAATGAGCCGCCTAGGACGAACGTCCCGTACCGTTGTCCTAGGAACCTTCGCGCGAGACTCAAAGGGCAGTGTCGCATGGATATCCTGCAAATCCTCAATGCCACCACTATTCGTGCTGGTAAACGGCGCTGTGCTGCCTAGGTCATTCAGGTTGAATAAACGAGACTTGGGCTTGACACCGGTGTCCCTGCTGCCAACACCTGGAGAAGGCTGAGGGACTTGATCGTTGGATGCTTTGGCCGCTTGAGAAGCTGCTTCAGTGTTTTTGCCAGGGATATCATCGTCGAGATCCATGGCTTCCACTTCCTCAGCATCTGTACCGGTCGCCTCCTGCTTTGCGCTACCACCGACAGTCTGGGGCTCTTCAGCTTCTGTCGTAACACTGGCGGGTTGTGGTGTAGGTCGCATCTTAAACCCTGATTTGGTCTGCTTTTTAGGACTTCGTTGCCGCGGAGTATTCGCCTGCTGACGGGCTTCCTCGTTTTGTGGCATGGCCCACCGCCCATCCTTGAGTTTGGCAGCCCACTCGTCCACAGAGAACTTTGCCTCGGGAAATGCGGTGGGAGGTTGCTGCGAAACTGATGCTGACCGTGACGAATCTTGGCTGAACGGACCCGGCTGGCCTGCTCTTGAAGGACTCGTTCTAGTCGAGGTTCGTCCACGGCTGTTCGGACGAGGTTTCAGGTCGGGTCGGCCATTCTCTGCAGCGGCTGATCTGAATGACCCAAACCCAAAATCGCCTTTCCAACTATCGGCAGTAAATGGTTTGCGTAAATCATCGTGACTGCTACTCTTGAAAGTTCCATTTGGCGGTGCTTGGCCAGCCTTAGCCTCCGGATTCCTACAGAAGAAGAGTCAGCGTGAGAGTCACATTACAGAAGGCGAAGGCCTCATACGAGTTTGACGAGAATGCACCGAAAATATTTTCAGACGACGCTGGCTTGGTGGAGGCTGATGGCAATCTGTTAGCACTGAATACTCATGCACCGATTCAAGGGATATTCATTATGGAGTAGGCCAGCAGAAACAAGCCCGAGAGCTTGTCAACTGAGAAGGAGGAGGAGGCTTACCCGTCGTAGGAGTGGAACCAGTCTGAGAACGAAGATTGGCAAATTTGTTCTTTTGCAGCCTGCTCTTGGGAACCGCTTTTGGTTTGCGAGAGACGAAATCATCCTCGGTGCCACTTGAGCTTGTGGAGTCGTAGTTTCGACCTCGGTCACTACGCAGCTTAGGGCTGGCGCTTTTGTGTCTCGCAGTAGGAGGAGGAGTGGGACTTGGTGGGTTTGTCCGCGATTGGGCTCTGGAGTTTTTGGGTGAGGTGCGCACACCTTCAGAACGGAGCCAGGAACTCGAGAAAAATGTCCGCTCGCCGCCGGTACCGGCATACCTACTGCCTGTTCGCTCAAAATCAGGAGTGGCAGTGTTCTCAGCTCGATAGCCGGACGTTGGCGTAGGTCTCTCCGCCGTTGGGGAGGGTGCGGTTTCTCTTTGAAAGTTGTCGGAAGCCTGGAATCTCTCCCTTCGAGGTACACTGGTATAGGAGGACGTATTTGCAGCCATGGGTTCATCCCCGCCAGCAGACCCGGGAGCGAAGCCTTGCTTCTTCCGTGCCGACTGGGCACGGGAAGACTCGTTGGTGGCAGTTTTGGGGGATGCCTTGAAGTACTCGTATGCGGATTTCGGTCTAGTGGGGTGCCCGTTAGGAGTGGTATCTGGTCGAGGGGCAGTCCCTGTATATGCCGCTCTTCCAGTACGCGGATCGAAATGAGACCATCCAGGACTGGAGTTCCCCTTCATCTCCTGAAACCCACGATACGCATCAGCCCTGGTCTGTCCTTCATCCTGCGTCTTCTCCCACGGCTGCTTGGGGGCCGCTCTCGCGTAGCTCGCATAACGCTGGGCCCCGGTCGAGGGCCCATTATGGAAAGACTGCGGGCGACTTGCGGACGGATGTTTAGGAGTCTGAGGCTTCGCGGTGGATGCAGACGCGTAAGGGTTCACAGGAGTTTTCCGAGACGTATTCGCCTTGGGTGGACCGTAAAGCTTGCCGTATCCAGCACGTAGTCGCTCTGTATCGTATCTAAGGCGCTGTTGGGGATCACTGAGAATCTCGTGGGCCGCTTGGATAGCCTGGAACTTGGCGTTGAACTCGAGCTCCCGGCCTGGATTGCGATCGGGATGGTACTTGAGAGCTGAAAATATATTAACCGCAAGACTCGCAACCAAAGCCCTGCATGCAATCCAATCTCATAGCCTTACCTAATTTCCTAAACTGCTTCTTGATGTCTTCGGCGTCTGCGCTGGGCGTCAACCCCAGGTCCGCATAGTAATCCCTCCGCACGTCCGCCTTGACCATCGTGGGCAAGCAGCGTAACCCTCAACGGCCTTAAATATGTGTATTGCCAAATGAGCGTGTTCCAGCGGTGTCGCTCAAAAGTCCACTCGTATTGCACATGACATAACCCGTAACAAGAAGCGCGCGTAAGATCCGTAGGACGAAGCGGTCTCGATCAAAAGAGTGGCTGGCAGGTTAGGCACAAGCTCTCGACGCAAGTGAGAGATGGAAAGGGAAAGACTACCGGCACTGGAATGAAAAAAGGGAGCGACCTAGAGCAAGACAAATATGAAAAGGATTGATGAGCAGATAGAAGCGAGTAATGCAAGCAGATATTGCCTGCACTCTACTCCGTAGCTGCAGCAGTTGAGGAAAAAAGATTGTTCTCCGCGATCGAAGGGCCCACAGACAACAGTTTGGATATTGGGATAGCTTCCGCCAGCCTAACCCGAACCAGAAAGCCCCAAACAGTCCAGTTAGCAGACACAGAGAAGGCGTGGTCGATATTTTACTGCAGGCAGCCGGTCAATCTTTCCTTTTCGGTGATGTTTCGTACATGGTCTCTTCGTCGAAAAGTGAAAACCTAGTCACGGTCGCAGTGGACGAGCGGCGCAGTGACCACCGCGATGGAGTGACAAGTACAACAGGCCTGACTCTGCGGGAAAGTGATAAAGATCGCAGCTGATCTGATGATGACGAAGAGAAAAAGTATCTGAATGATCTTCTCTAAGCTCGCGTTCGTACTTTGATTCGATGCAAGCGCCAGAGCGCCAAGAGTGGGAGATCCTCACGGCCTCACCCCGGCAACGTCACGGGACAGAATTCAAGACCTCGGCGAAGAATTTGAGCACTTCTAACTCCGTAGAGGGAAGGATTCTGTAAAGAAGAAGATAAATGAAGAACACCCAAACGATATACAATCTGCAGACAAGACATATAAAATAACCATGAGAGCTGTGCGTTGGCTTGCTGCGACCATGAACCTTCTTCTGGTGATTGGATGCATCCCACATGGTTGGTCTCCACTGGACAACCAGATAGCATATCTAGTACTGGGAATTTGCTGCCCAAGCTCTTATGGCGCTGGCCTCACTCCGTCCCTGTTGATGGTACATTGGAATCTAAGATATCACCATCATCCAATGATGGAATGAAATATATGTACTACTATACTATGTAGATAGAATTATAAGAACTGTTAACAACATCCAAGAACCAAATAGGCACTTGGTGCAACCACTGTCCTGGACAAAGTACAAGCAAGAAGTCGTAAATTCATGTCGCCTTTTATTCTCACATCCCAGACCCAAGCCCCGCAAGCAAGATGCCGTCAAAGAAAACCACGAGAAAAGAGGAACCGAGACGAGAACCTCAGACAGACCCATCGCCTGGTGGATTGCCTACAGATCCCCCGAAGAAGTACCCTTCGAGCATATCGTAATTGGCATTCTCGCTCCAGTCATGCTGAAAATCAACCGCCATGCCGAATCCGAGGTCGATTCCAACACTATGACCAACCCCGTGGCCCAGTGAGGGTATGGCCGCCATGTCATACTCGGGATTACCATCTGAGCCCACGGAAACAGCGTTCTCCGCCCCAGTGGATTCAAAGTCCAAGAAATCAAGGCTGATACCTGCCGCGCTCTCTTGGTCCGCCGCCAAGAATTGAGGTTGGCCCGCATTGGGGGCGGCGCTGCTTGAGGATGCGTTCTGCTGCGGGGAATTGCTATAGAAATACTGTTGCTGTTGTGTCTGTGGAGAGACAGGGTTTCCGTAACCTCCATAATACTCCATAGATGGCGTTCGTTGAGGATGAGGTCGAGGTGGAAGATCGGATCCAAAGTTCGGTGTCGATGGCTCTGGGTGTTCGGCCCGCATTGGATACGCCCCCGTACCGCTGCCGGCGCGATCCGGGACAGGTCCAGGGTCATTGAAGAGATCGCCAAGGTTCATGTCGAATTTTGGCAATGGTCGAGACTGGCGCGCCTGCGTCTGCCGCCGAGCGCCATGGGTAAAGCGCTGTGGTTGCTCCAAACGGGATCTTCCAGAGCTCCTCGTCCGGCCTGTATAGCCAGTATGATGCTGCTGAGATGCAGTTTGAATTCGAGATAAGTCGACCTGAGATCCAAATCCGGTAGTCGATAAGCTCATCTGAACGGTGGCTTTGCTCATTCGTTCAAAGGCATCCCGACAAGCTTCTGCCGGGGGACACTTGTGCATCAAGTCCCCAAGGACAGATGTGGCGGCAAGCACAGTGAAATCGACTTCGTCTAATGTCTACAAACGAATTAGTTAACCATTATCTTGCTTTCTGTTAGCCGTGAGGTACATACCAAGCGACTTCGCACGAAAGGTGAGTGCCATATCGCATACAAAAATGAAATACCTAGAACAGTGTAAGCAGCGAGGCAATATAGAGCTAGGGACTTTGTCATACCGGCCATAAATATGTGATGTGTTGCAAGATATGTATAGTTCACTAGTCGGACACGGTGCATCTGGCGATATATACGGATAACTTTCTGCCCTGCCTCTGCAACCTTGTAGTATATGTCGTCTACATCTTCAGCTTCGTCCACATTCGAGAATGACGGGCTAGGGACATCCTCCGCCGGCGTCAGCTCCCCGGCTAATTCCGCAGGAACTGTCAAGCTCTGCTGATAGAGCATAATGACGGCTTGCCAGTAATTGAGTTCAAGGAACTCCACCGAAAACTGCACGCCTGTTTCTCTACGAGTGGGCGCGCTTTCCTGCCACTCTCTCAATCGCCGGTGAACATCTCTGCGCCATGAGCGGAACGAGTCGAACCCTTGAAGGAAGGGGGACGCCAGGTCAGAGCGTATGACGGTATTTGCCGAATAAGGAACCTTTTGCCGCACGAATCGGGCTTGTTGATGTTGAAGGACATCTTGAATCTCAGATTGCAGGACTCGCAGCTTGAAGTAATGGTGTGCCGCATACTTGTAGCTAGGAGCGCCTTCGGGCGGTGTGACAATACCAGATTTGGTGATGTACTTGTCCTCCAGGAGGGACGGAAATTCGGTGCTAATAGCTTGATCGCTAATTCCAAAAGGACGACCAACACAGCAACTGACAAGCCGATCAAAGCTGTAAACACACCACCACAATCGCCGGCGAAGATCGCGAACCCATTCTCGACGGCCACGCTCGCGAGTGTGTATCCGCAGCGTCGCTTTGTTCTCACCCTTGACAGACGGCCGATCGAGGGGCTCTTCGCCAACCGAGTCAATACCCGTTCCGTCCTCGTAATGAAGACCGAGATCGACCGCTAGCCGCATAGCGACGCCAACAATATACCAAAGGCCCGGCGCAACGGGCCGAAGAAGGGCAAAACTGGCCAACAGGAGGACGGCTTGCAGCTCCTCCAGAGCACCGAACCCGTCGTTCGATGGCGAAGCGCCGAGGAAAGACTCCAGATGAATAATGGCAGAAGCATGGTACTCTTCGGGTTGATGCTGATGGCTGGAAAGCCGCGGCCTCTTTGCAGTGGATGAGGATGGTGAGCGGTTGCGGTTGCTCTGCTTGTTGTCCTCGTCATCTGAGCTGTTCTTATCTTCGAATATGATACCTGCACCAATGGCAAAGACAATATTTAGGGTATAAAGGCTGCGAGGAGAGCGGTCCTTCTCCTCAACTGAGTACGTCCGATCCAGCAGTTCCGTGAAATCTTCCCGGTGGAGAATAGGCATCTGCGGGTTTGCATGCTCAAAATAAAGGTTGACAAGCTTTTCCGCCAATTCTCGATCAGGAAATGCCGCGCACTTCATCATTGGCCTTGTCTGAAGACCGAAGAACGAATCCCGCATACTGCTTCCTGCCGTTCCCGTAGCACTATGCGGCAAGCGTTCACTGGGCCGCATAGGTCCGCGGTCTGCGACGTTGCCAGCAACGGAGCTCTTCACCGCGGCGAACACGACACGCGCAAAGGAAATCCCTGAAGTCGACCCCAGATACCGTGGATCAGATGTCCCCTGTACCGATACCATGCCAATATTCGACACGAGATTGTGTATGCGCCAATTGTCCTCCTTCTCATATTCCCGGCTGTTCTCCGCATCCTGTTCACTCTCCGAGTTCCTCCCCGACCTCTGAACCACAGCATCCTTCTCCCCTTTCTGCCGAGCCCATTTGTCGCCTTCAACAACGGTACCGGTAGTGGTCGAGGTCTCGGCGCCCACCGGTCCTTCCGAGCCAACCATCTGCGGCCGAGCCTGATCGTATCCCGCCTCTATCTTGATGGCCTCCTCTTCATCAAAAGCCACAGCCTCTTTGAACTCAATCTGGTGGTCCATCAACGTTTTCTCTAGGTAAGCCACGCGGGTCTCGAGGCAATAGACATAGCTGCGCGGAATCTCGCGTTTAGTGATGGGATCATAGCCGATGCAGCGGACACCGGCCTTCTCACAGGACTGACACCGGGGGAGGCGCTGGTCGCAGCGGTTCTTGCGCAACCGGCATCGGTTGCAGGCGGAGACATTGCGGAAGGAGGACGAGGACGAGGAAGCCGTCACTGGGGCCGGGGGTGCTTTCGCAGCGGCATCGCGCGAGGCATGCGGCTGTGTTTGCGCCGCAGACTGCGGCTGGGTTGAGGAGGACTCAGCGGGAGGGTGTGGTCGTTTCCTCCCAAGGGAGGTAGGCGAGACCGGGGAAGCAGGGTTCAACATGACGGGAAAGGCGAGACGGGGAGAAGGCGCGCAGATATGCGACAACCATGTCTCAACGATGGAGGTCTGTCGCAGGTCAAGTGAAACGAGGAGATAGTTTGCCGAAGATACCGAGACGAATCAGCATTCATGTTAAGTCATGCGGCGTGACGCTTTTGGCCGCTTTTCCAGCTGAGTCTTCGCCTCGATAGAGGAAATCGCGTTGAACGGGAAAGTTACTCCTCAGTTGTATCCCGATCCGCGGGCTTTTCTTAGTCTCCGAGATGATAATCAAGGTAAAGCTCGATTCTGTTTTGGCGGCAGAGCACAGGTGCAAACCATGTCGGAAATAGCCTGCCACGACCACGAGAGGTATTGATAGACGAAACAAAGGAGGAGAAGTGGAATTGGAAATACTGGAGGTCGAAGAAAGAAAAATGTCGACGTTGAAGGTTGGAGATAAGGACAAAACTGTGGGGTCTTCGTGACTTCGGTACCTAGGTACTAGGTAGGACTTTAGCGGCCGATGCTGTAACAACGTATGGAGAATACCACCTCGCTTAGCACTCTTGGGAGGAGGCAGTAATGACCGTCTTCTCGAAAGTATTCAATTTCAACGAACAGCAGCAGAGAGTCTCATATTGCTAGATAACTGAAGCAATTGGTCATGACCTGAATATCAAGAGGGGTCTACGGAAGACTTCCTACTGATTTTCCGGCTACCTTAGCTAAATCTATAGGTACTGGTCGGTAACAATACATAACAGTAGCCAATCAGCTCAAGAGATGATTGGCTGCTGATAAGTTGGTCTTGTAGTACTGAGGTATTGGTAGATAGCTAAGAAGGAGGATTAGTCCCTGCGACTACCATTCCCCTTATTATCAATTGAAGCATCGCCTTGGAAGTGAACTTGAACGGCTGTCGGATACAGTCAGTAGACAATCTGTAGCCCAAATATTCGTACAGGAACGCGTTGTCCGGGTCACTTTGCCGCCAACCCCGCATCGAATCGTCACGTGACCGTCACTGAGGGGAAGAGGATGGATGGGTCCAAGCTGGACTACTCCATTCGAGTCTCTCTCCGACACTACATAGTCTTTCAGATCATTTCTTCGGAGAACCGGGATAGAGCAGAAGATGGACTATATGTTATCGATCACTAGGGAGTATCGTTCGGCACAAGTGGGTATCAAGTGGAGATAGTTTCGGTGACCGGAAGGAGGGCCGACTGCGGTCTTCCCTTTAACGGAAAAGTAGATTTAGCGCTCAAGGTGCTAGGTAGGATATGATATAAATGACAATAGCCGCCCAGATGCATGACATGATGTGTACTCGATGATGCCCATGGTGATGATCCCGAACAAAAGACAAGAAAAGCCAGACAAGCCCCCGCGCTTCTGAAATGCATGCAATCTATGAAAAAGGAACTGCGCCATACCCCGTCTTGGAATCGTGTTCTAGAAAGAAAAGGGAAAAAGGGCGAGAAATGCATGGCTCAAACAGAGAAGTGAGACAGATCCGAAACAGTAAAGGGAGAGTGGAACATGCCAACACCTCCCAACCACAAAGTGCATAGTTAAAAAAGTTATAATGCCTGCCGAATATGCATTATGAAGGAATTGGGAATGAAATGAGAATGTAGTGCACGTTAATGCAATACGAGAGGCGCAGATTTGTAAAGAAAACCATGAAAGGAGACATCGTTTTCAGTCATCTGCAAATGCAAGCTGATTCGATTGGGGTTCCGCTTCAACTTGAGTCAAATCGAAGTTGACAACGTCCAAATCATCGACACTTGTCCGCGTAGACGAGAGCGTCGACGAGAGCAGCCTGCGTTCCTCTTCAGGCGTGGCATGCTCTTTGCCTGCAGTGAAGGATGTCGCACTCAAGCCACTGCTTCCAGCCTTCTCGTTGTCCCTCCGCGGCTGGCTCTCCTCCATCCAGAAGCTTTGAATGGTACCGACGACACAAACGATGCCACAGGCCCACCATGCGATAATCGAATAGCCGCTTCCGAGGCCCTTGGAGTGCAACAGACCCGTGATTGTTGGTCCCAAGGCGCGACTAAGACTCGCCGTCGAGGCGGCAGCACCGTTGATCGAACCGAGAACCTTGGAAGAAGGAGCAGCGTTTGCAAGCAGAATAGCAGTTGAAGGAAACGCGATGACGTGGAGAGTAATTTTGGTGATGAGTGCCAGGTAGACTGCTGCTGTCTGCAATACTGAAGGCAGGAGAACGAGGTACGGGACGACCAAGTAAAGTGGTGGCCAAATGAGCAGAACGAATCGGAAGGTCCTCAGGGTTCCAAAATGGCGAACGACGAAAGGAAACAGCCAAAGTTGGGCAATCATAGAGTAAACGCCTTGGACTGCAAGCATGAAACCGATCGTCTTCGTGGGAAGACCCAGGCCGCCGGTGAATTTGAACGGCAGGACGGCGTTGTCGTCGGATTTGGGGGTGCTGAGGAAAACGGGCATAAGTTGATCAAAAGAGACGCTGTGGCTGTTGAAAGATTGTTAGAAAATGGAATCAATCGTCTATAGGAGCAAGTACGGGGCTGGACTTACTAGGCAAGAATACCATAAGCGATGATGTTGAGGACCACCTGCTTTGTGAAAGCTTTCGGTGTCCCGCCTTTGACCTGACCCTCGATGTCGTCATCATCTGATAGAGCACCCACGTCCTTGACTGGGGCCAGCTGAGGCGAGGTTTCGGTGCTTCTGTATTCAGGTGGAGGGACATCGGCGTAGTCGAAATAGTCAGCTCCGTTGGCTTCAATTTTGATGTCCGTGTCATCCTCTGTTAGTTGCACGCGGGAGCTCGAGCATTGAGCGACGAGCCAATTGCCCAGCTCGAGACCAGGGTCACGGCGATATCTTTTCTCTGGATGAGTCTCCTCAAGAAACAAGAAGCCGACGATAACCCCAAAGACCAGGACGACAACACAGACGAGGTTGGGCAGCAGAAATGGGAAGCTGTCGAAGATTGTATGGCGCTGGAACAAACCGGGATAATTCTCGCAGGGCTGTGCCAGCGCACCACCCATAGCTGGTCCTATGATCGACCCCAAGCACCAAACAAATGGCATGATCGAGTAAGCGCGAGGTTGATGTTCCTTGACAGTCACGATCTCCGCAACGGTCGTTTGAAGTACTCCGATGTTTCCGTTGAGGAGACCTCCGAGCGCACGAGCGATCATGGCGGTGGGCAGGTTGGGAGCGAATCCGAAAACAACCATGCTGATAGCTGTTCCAATCAGACCCATGATCAAAACAGGCTTTCGACCAATCTTGTCGCTCATCCGACCCCAGAACATGCCCGCCGAGAATTCCGCGAATGTAAACGAGGAGGTGATCAGGCCAGCGTAGAGAGCGATTTTGCGATCGTCATCTGTCACCTTGAATGCCTCTACCATGCGGTAGACATACGGAAAAATGGACATGAATGCAATTGGCTCGCAGATGCGGCAGAGTGCTTGAAAAGCTGTCAGTCATCCTGAAGATCCAATAGGAAATTTGAACTGCAGATGAGGAATGTTTGCTCCAATCAAGACGCACAGATCCTTGTTTGCCATACAAGAACCCATCATCCCCATCAAGATTGGGCACATAGCAGAGAAACTGACGGAGAACATACCTAGCACAAAAAGCTGGCGCACAGGAAAGGCGGACCAATCATCGCGCCCACCATTGTGCCGCTGGCGTTGCAAGAATGACGGTCGTTTGAACATCTTGTCGTCTGGAGACCAGAGATGTACTCGGGTCAAGAGAGGGAAATGGCTATAGCAGCGTATGCCGCAATCTCTATTTTCTCTCAGGAATCGAAAAAAGCCGGCAGCGAGAGGAATGTGTCGCCCTAATTTCGCTGTTGGGCTAGAAGGAAGGGAATGCGATTGCGATCAGATTGCGGGCCTGAAGAAGAAGAAAGAAAGAGACCTCTTGTTAGAGGACCTTCAGCATTGCTTCCTTCTCAAGTCGTTCCTCGCGTCTCTCGTTTCAAGGTTGTTGTTTCTCTGTATTCCGTCTTCCCCCTTCCTTTCAGCTTCGTTCCTCTGACCTCGAAGCTAACTCGAGTTCACTACAAGGGCGTCCGAACAAAGTAATTTTGCTTGGAGCTATGGATGTGTATAGTCGATGACTAGAGAGCAACAAAGTCCAAAACCAAGAGAAGAATGGGCTGTTGCGAGAAGATGTGCAAAGGTATGGAGATGTGTTGGTAGTAGAAAGGTGAAGGCAGAGAAGAGGTGAAGGCAGGACACTGAGCTCGGAGGATTCAATGGGACAATAGAAGGATAGACGAAGGGGATATTATCGGAATAAAGGCAAGAGCTTAATTATAAACAGGAGAAGAGAGAAGAGACAATCTTCAAGGGAGGATCTGGACGGGAAGGGGATTAAATGAAGTATCTGAAGTGGATAAGAGGAAGAAGATATGTGATCATCGATCAGGCCAAAATAATAATAAAAAATCAATTGAAATCAATAAAAGAAAATAAAAAATAAGAATAATGACATAAACGAAAAAGAAATAAAAAAGGGAAATGTAAAACGTCAACGGTTCAGATCTGGGACAGGAAGAATCACAATGGAGCCCATTTTGGTTACAGCTGTACAGACTACAGAGGATGATGCAGGACGCAGTCAACAGCAAACAGTCAAGGAACACTAGCACATAGGATCCACATTCATATTGATGATTTTAAGCTATGATGTCTCTAGTGGATAGACAGACAAAGGGCAATGGGTTTGGGGGCAATCCGACTGGGTCCTACATACACAGACAAATAATGACCTATGCTAGCAGCTAGCCTGACGGAAGCGAGAGAAATAATGACAGAATGAGAAACAAATACTCCGTACCAAGGTAATAATGAAGGGCGAAGAGAAAGGGATGTGGAGCCAATGGAAGTGCAGCCAGTTTGATCCACAGGTAGTCAACCGGAGAAAGGTAACTAGAGCTTCCTGAAAGGTCTTTGATACGCGCCTATCTTCGTACATAGGTAGAAATCTACTTGTAAGACCGTAGGCCGGACAGCAGGACCTGGAAAATAGGCCCGATTGCCCTGGATCCTGCTGATAATCCGCTGATCAAAAGAGCGGTCTTATTTTCCTGATCCCTGACGGGGGAGAACGGGGGGCGGACAAAAAGAAAAGAAAAGAACGGAAGATAATCCAGCTACCTCTCTAAAAAGGCGAGAAATAAAATATGATTAATAAAATAATGGAAAATGAAACAAAATCCTACAGCTAAGAAAAATAATAAATAACAAACAGCCCAAATTTGCCCCCAGTCGAGAGCCGCCGCCGCAGGATTGAACGGTTGACCCAATGACCCATAGACCTGAGCCCCGGGCTCCGGGGAAGAGAGAAGGCGTGTATCTAGAAGCGCGCTAAAACAGACCCATAAGGCATGGATGATCGGCTTTCCAGGAGTATGGTTTTAGTGAGACTTAGTCAAGATGATAGATCTCATTTAGCAATTTAGCACCCACTAAAGCCCACCCACTGTGACCACATTCAGATGGTCTTTTTGCCGCCCCCTTTCGGACTTTCGGTAGCCAGATTTAGCGTTTGTTTCCCAGTCTGCAAAGACAAATAGCGTTCGCAAGTACTCCGTACGTTAGTCTAATAATCACTTCCCCGGTTTGACTTGGAAGTTAGCGTTCGCAAGTACTCCGTACATTAGTCTAATAATCACTTCCCCGGTTTGACTTGGAAGTTAGGGCAATTATTAGTGATTTGTACCAATACAGGAATCCAATACGCCAATGGACTACTACTAGTTCCCTCAACCACCATTTGTAGGGATATATCAACCGATCAGCAGGAGTATGGTAATGATGTATTGCGCTTCATGACATGCATATCAATCTTCGAGATCCTGCATTCTCAACATCCCTGAAAGAAAATTAAGTGATCCTTGCAAGTATTCTTTCTTCGCTTTGAATGCAATGCAATTCATGGCTTCCCTTTGTTCGGTGTATGTACGGAAAAGCAGGAAGAGCCAATTGAGAAAAAGGGAAAGCAAGCACACGTCTCTGAGAAGTGACGATAGAGATGCGGTGTGCCTGTATCACTATGTGCTACCATCAAAAGCGGTCAACCAGGCCAAGAAGGGAAGCCTAACATGTACGTACATTTCAGGGAGAAAGGGGCAATCTCTAGAAATGAGACAGGAAGGGAGCTATGAAAGGGGGCAAAAATAATAAAATAAAATGAAATAAAAAGTCAATAAAATAAAATTTCCAAGAGAAAAGGCACTGTCTCTCAGTCTCATTATTGATCTTCAGTTTACTCCGTACACTGGTCGAAAAGCGCATCAGTCATGCCATCTAAACAAGTGGGTCAAATACTTAGGTTTGGAGGTGAGCAGTCAACTTCTGGTTTACACGGCGATTACTTAGAGTAGTCAATAAGGGCTAACCTAGCTAAAGAGGTAGCGGCTAAATTCCGATCTTTCGTACTTACCATACTCTTCACTAAGAATATTACACTAGTACTCCAGAGTCTCCAGGTAGAACTAGATACATATTTCAGTATCATCTTTTGAAGTCGCCAGAATTGGAGAAAGGAAACAAAATTCCGGACAGGTTCTCCAAAGCTTATCCGCCGCTATGCTCTTTATACATGCCGCCGGCCGGGATGATTTATGTTACACGCATTCTCTCTGCTCTATGGAAATCGCCGGAACACATCGAATGGAGAGTGATCAAGCTGTCGTCACATAGATCATATTAGTTGATTATCTTCATCCAGACTCCAGATCATTTCTCCACAGCATTCAATAGCATACACAGGAGCATTCTTCTGTCCTTATTCCAAATGATTCACAACTACCTATTATGGTACATGTCACTGCATCGCAATTGTAGAGAAATGTTACTAAAAGGTTATTTGACTATCCAAGACTCCATTACGCTAATAGCGGGTCGGCGTTGGAAGGAACCAAGGGACTGGAATCAGACTATCTAAGTAAGCGCGTCATCATCAATCGCTTATTCCTTCGAGTAATTGAGTATGTCTTGTGGTATTATTACGGTCATACAGATCAATCTTATCGAGTAAGATTGCTACGGAGTATTAGTTTAAAAGTGTGCGATGTGGAGCATAGGGGTTGGCTTGGTGCAGTTGAGATCTGGAGCCACGAAAGTCAAACATTAATGGAGACTAAATCGAAGACGTGGGGAAGTCCTGTAGAATGACAAAGGAACGCAAGCAAAGTTCTTGCCTGCTGTGTCCGTGAGATTAGGCAGCTGAAATCGATACAGATGATTCGTCTCGGATATTACCGCATATATGCCGTACTTAGGTGTACACCTGGGTTGACAATGGTCATGGGCGACACCATCATATCTTGACAGTTAGTAACGAGCAAATTGGCTTGACAGTCTTTAAGGAGTGATGCTGAAACCCTGCGTAGATAGGTGTATCAGTCTAGCGTTCCGTATTGCAAACAGGATTTGATATCTGTAACAGGGATCACAGTGACAGGGTACCCCACGCAAAGGAGATGCAACCTAAATTGGCGCTTCCAGAGCTATGGCTTGTGAGGCTAGATACTGTTGGTATGTTCCGTAAAGCCGAAAAGCCCAAAGCTGCCAGGACACCACGTCTACTCCGTACCTAGGAGACAGATGTCATTCGAGGATGCTGCCATGAGCAACGATCGAGAATTAAGCGTTACAGCGAAGCCAATGTCGTTGTTTCCATGAAGATCCCGATTTGTTTGTCCAGAAATGCCTGCTGTAATGCGTGTTGGGCTTCTACATGTATGCAGGAGTTGCAGCTCGTTGATCTTCCTCAAATGGTCATTGAGATGTGACAGGCGAGGCGCGTACGGGGCCCTGGATGAGAGGACCGAAATTTCAAGATTGAATCACCCGAAGTAGTTCCAGGATATTATGATCTGGCGGTGTCGGGCGTGACATGCCCTTCATGATGGAATCACCCGACACATTTTCTCCTAGGTCGTCTGAATTGTCAGATCGTGTCTATCCCAATGTCCATTCGGACACCTCGGAGCGGAGAGGAAGACAGATGAAATGTAATGGACATGCATCTACTAAGATGTACTGCTCATGGTCATGTGAACATTGCCCTCAAGAGCTAGGTAGCCTCTAGGTAACTGATGCAGCAGGTCGCGTCCAGCTCATTGGACGCGTTCAGATCCTGGACAACCGGAACGTGTAAGGCATGATCGGATTGGCGTCAAGCTGCATCAATAGACAATATCATGGTCAATTATTAATGTATGCAGTCATTTGGTGCTTGGATAATGCTGTCATTCACCGAACAGAATCAGAAGGCAAAGGCAGGGTTGGCAGGTGTCGATAGTAAGCGGTGAAGGTGCTCAAGCGAGGGGCAAGAGGGGCACATGCAGGATATTCAACGATATGAGCTGATTGAGTACATGTACTGCAAATCTTCCTTGATCCCCTGACCAGATTGTCACTGTTGGTTTTAGTTGACTGCTGAGCAACGTGTGTCAATCGTGGTAGCTTGGGCAGAAATGAAATGGCGGACATTTCAAGCATCTGGCCTATGAGCTGAGTCGGGGAAGCAGCCCCTTGCTCGTCTTGCAGGATGTCAACCCAAAAGATATACGGTGAGGACAATACGTACTCACGCGATCGGACACAGCCACAACAGGTAGCAATCTTCGCGAAGGATTCTGTCCCAATGGACAGCTGATTCAAGTTTCCATTCTCATGCGAGGCAGCTTCGATTGTTCCTACATATTTGCTTAACCCTGTTGCTGGCTGGGCTCTTGAAGCGGGGGGCAATGAATTGCCCCGCGGTACATCAATGGTTGCACCTAGTATTTCATTGTTTACACACGGCTCAACGGCTGTCTAGCAGTTTGTGATACGCTGAATCGGGTTTCTACAACTCTACAGCACAGCGTTGGCTCCTCATCAGCTCATACTTACATCATCTGCTATCACAAAGAAATGACAGCTGTCCACCGAAGCTTGTTTCATGTCGCTTCTGTGGACAAGGAATCGAAGTCTAAGATTAGGATCGGATACTCGGCTTCTTTGAAGCTCTTTAATTTACAGTGATGAGCATAGTGCTCATTTCATGTTTCATGCTGGGAATGGTGCCCAAGCATTATCTTCATACGATCAAGTCTACGAGTGAGATGAAACACCTCAAACATTATCCTCCAGCTCTCAATAAAATGGCTTCTCCCTCTGAAGCTAGCTACAGCTGGTGGATCTCCACTTATGGAGAATCCGCTGCCACACCAGTCTGTCGGGCCCAGCGAAATGATTCTGAGGTGATGACGTCCTCAACTCGAACAAGAGAATTGTACGATTTGTTTCTCAACATCCTTCTAGGGATACATTCTTTCGATCCCGCTTGAATGGTCATAGAGAGAGTATTCATGAGAGAATACCTAGACGGCATAAAGCGGTCTGTACGGGAATGACGGAATCTTCGGCGGATATTATTGATTGAGTAGGCATGTCTCATGGTGATCAGGTGCCATTCTTCCAGGTCTTTACCAGATCCTTCGATTATGTATCGAATCCTTCTAGAACCAGGAACGAGGCAAGGACTATCCATCTATCTACCTAGTGGTGGATGTCACACCACGAATCATAATATGATTCGTACCTTGGCGCTTGGCTCAGTTATCTGGCGTCCAGCCATGATGAGTAAGTTCATTCTTATGGAGGTCCGACAATTGAACGACACCTGTATGTGCGGAAGTGGCGGACTCGAGTGGCTGGCTGTGCTTAATTTCTAGTCTTCAAGGTTCCTCAATTCGGACCATCTATCTGGATGGTCTGATTTGACAATAATAACAGCAACCCAGATCCCTGAAGCTTTTCTGGATGACTACCCATATTCGAAGGGACAGATTGTCTCACGTTCTGCAGCACCAACTTCTGGCTTACCTTTTTCACCCTTTTTGTCTCCTGGATTCTCTACGTGTCACTGATACAGAACAATGAGGCAAAGACGATGCCATTGGTAAGACGACTGGTCTACCCCGAATACTAGAGAGGAAAACGGAGAATTCTACCTAGGGAGGTAGTCTAAGGTACCTCTCTAACTTACGATCCTACAGTCACAGGCTCACAGCTGAGGTACAAAATTTGGGCCCACTTTCTGTACCTCCTGAAAACCGGACATGCTTCCCCGCACCAATCACTCTTCTCAATTGGGCTCAAGCGGGTACATCCATGGATCTCGGTTTGACGTGAAACAGGAATCTGCAATTAAGGTCCTAATTGGTTTGCCGGAACCGCTTCTCAGATTCCAGATTTTCTCGGGACGTCGCAGGGGAAAGGGATACGTACCATGATAACCATCATACCAATCCTCATTAGCGTGATACCAGTCTCGAAGCGAAAAGTATAGTCCATGGTATTTTTGCTCCACGTACTTCCGGAATCAAACAAAGGACATTCCGTCTCCCCACATCCAAGGGGGGATTGGTGTAAATGGTGCAGACAGTTGTTCATCATTTTGTTCGACTGCTCGGCTTCATAAGTTGATAGAACTTGATACTGGTAGCGACTCACTAGTGAGAGACAGGTCGAAGTCTCGAACTTGGAATGTCTGGGGAGCGCGGAGTCGAAAATCAGAACACTATGGAGTACGTAGCAGCTACCAAGTCAACGACGTAATGACTCCATTCTCCATTTTATTGATTATTCCATCCTTTCATCCCCCGCTTGTCCTCAAAGGCGGAATGATATGGTCAGTTAGCTCATTCGACTCCGTTCAGTCAATAGATGGGACCACATGAGAGTCTCAGGTGACCGTCCTGGCAGTTGTTCTCTACAGACTACCACTGGGCTAGGAATACGGAGTAATTCAAGCAAAATGCATCGTGGATCTTGGCAGCGATCGAGCCACAAGCTCTCCAATTCCACTGACCGTTTACCGAATAGATCACACCGTCGCTAAGGTCAACTCGTCCTCCGAGTCCGTACTCCGTAGAGACTACTGAGTAGAGAGGTACTTAGGACCAAATTCGAGACTTTGTACCGGTAAACGGAAAGTACAATCCGGTGCCGCGGTGATGGGTAACATTCTAGCTAAACTAGTACAGAGTACTAATTTAAATCATTTGCTAGTGGGTCTTGAACTTTCTACTCGACCTCTCTAAATAATAATTTTTAAATAATATCCGAAATTCTAGTCTAGATACTACTAGTCTAATCTACCTGTGTCCCGTCCTTTTGTTTCTGCTTGCTTAGGGCGGCAAAAAGTACAATTTCCCATTCACCCGGCCCGGCGCCCCCTTCCTGTTTCCAATTCCGCCCTGTTTTTAGCCCTGTTTAGTTCCTGCGACTATTGCACCTGCCATCGATCATGTGAGCTGTAGAATGCCAGGGTAATGGATCTTCCAGCTCCCCTTGTTTGACTCCGCGGTGTCAGGGACGCTTCCCTATTGGATTATCGGAATTTATGGACTATCGAGGGCGAACCTTGGTGCCAGTGTCAATCAAGCTACCGCATATCTCCGTAGATATACGAGAGGTAGACGTGGGACGAAACAACTGCCTGTAATGGAAATTGGGTGCTCCGTTCCGTACTCCGTACACTGAGGCTAGAACTTGTGCCCGACAGACTACGCGTTAGGCAAGGTCTAGTCTGGATAACTCGATGCTAGGAAATTTTTGCTTGTGGACGTCAACGTGGGGCGCGCCAAAAGGAATTACGAAGTTAGCTAAGTACCCTGGATGGAAGTATGTCTAACGACTTTGGGAAATGTCGAGGGTCAGGTTGTACGCAGTAAATAGGTACCATCATGAGTGTCGACATAGACTACAGAGTACAGAATATGATGAAAATGAGTCCAGTAAGTGCTTCATCACCAAGGTAATGATTATACCAGACCATGGTGATGTTTTCTTACATTTCACTTAATGACACGGAGTACATCTCGATGTCTCCAGGGCAATGTGTCATGACTTTTTTTCCGCAAGGATGTCAGCTATATCATATTCAATATAGTCAACGTCGCGGTGCGCCATTCGGCAGAGGATAGACCAATGCATTAACAACACTGCCAAGCTGTACCACTTCATCAACAAGCCACGTCCATGTCTTCAGGTCTCCAGCAAAACGGTCAGCAGGTGAGGACGTGGTGCGCCAATTTCGCATAGCTGGTCCACGGTCATCTGTGACTTTGTTTTTCGAGATCCATAAGCAGCCAAGTCCAGACCTCGATGGTGATCCTTCATGACGAATCTGCAGGCGACATCAGCTCTGACACCACGTCGTCATCTGTCATTGCGATCATGCAATGACAGGGATTGTTCCGTCAGCTTATCTGTCAGGTTGACTTAGGTTGAGATCTGTAGTCCCGACATTCCGGATCGGATGGTTCTGTAAGTCTGCAACAGACAATTGCTCCCGAACTCTGTGCCGCACCGACAACGGACCTTTCTCGAGATTGCTCGGAAAAATGTTGCCATATTACTTCGTGGATGTAACTGTCTGTGGCGCCTGCATTGCGATGCTGGTGGAGCCCCAACTTGAAACAGGCCTTACAATAAGCACCGTTCAAACCAAGCATGGATTCATAAGTCCGGTTTTAGATGATCTCGACTTTCAAGGCGAAGACGCGAGCTTTGTTTCCGTTTATGGCTGCGGAAACTGTGCAATAATGGAGTCCCATAGTCCAATTGCAGAGTGAGGCAATAGTGGCCACAGTGACACGTCCCCTTTGTCTCTCATCTCATCATGCGGACTCCGTCCGAAGCTCTCGATCCAAACGTACCGTGTCTAGACTTGACGTGAGCGACTCGGGACGGGGCTGTGTGAAGGACAACTCAAGGCCGAGACACAAACA
Source organism: Scortechinia acanthostroma (assembly GCA_011319215.2). Classification (NCBI taxonomy): domain Eukaryota; kingdom Fungi; phylum Ascomycota; class Sordariomycetes; order Coronophorales; family Scortechiniaceae; genus Scortechinia; species Scortechinia acanthostroma. Next base: position 27,500 of record JAABUG020102985.1, read on the forward strand.
AGTACGAGGCGCACTCTGAGTCAGTTACCTCTGATAATGAAGCGCAGATGGATACTGTGAAGACCGGAAAAGCACCGACAGGCAGCTAGCCTTGACTCTTGAGCCCGATTGTTCGGAGCTGCTGTCGATCCTCACATCCAGCATTGACAAAAGTACTTGACATCACTGTTTCCACTTTGCCATCTGGATCAGAACAGCTAGTGGGATTGAGAGGTAATCACGTACTTTTGTGTGCGAGGCTCCCTGAGTCCGGGGACAGCTAGACATGCACCTAGCCCCTGCAAGTTAGGACCAAGTTCTGGGCCCAACAGACTCAGGGTTCTTAGCAGCCTAGGTCACATATTCAATTTACCTATTCAATATTTCTTTGACAGGCTTGAGCGGATCGGCAATTGATTGGTCCCATCGATCTGTCATCATCACACTTGATCCGATCGAACGCTGGTTTGCCCCAAGCTAGGCTCAACTTGCTCAAGGTAGTATGCCAAGCAGTTGATACGTAGAATTTGGACGGAGTGTGACAACTCTGTCACTATTTCACCGAGCAACTAGGACACAGGATAGCTGGTCCGATTGGCCTTTGTTGTGCGTTTTGCGCTGAGCCACAATCATCCTGACCAGGAACCTGGGTTCTCAATGCTCGTCAACAGGGTTGTAAAATAATGGAAACTGTAATAAAGTTGAAGCCAAAGCAGATTTGAGGGCGAGGCTGCAAGGCACCAACTCGTATCCGCTATCTGCACGTGATGATAAAAAACAAATCATGTGATTCTATCGCAAGAATCGAGCTTCGAAAGAAGCTTCACCAATGGTGTTTTGCCTCATATTACCTCTCTCTTTGTTTCCTAGCGGTGAGTCGGGAATGCTGTTACATTGCGCCAAATCACTGCGTATGTCCTAGATCAGAGACTTGTCTCTCCAGGATGAACCACGCCGAGACTGCGATCTGAAATAATGACTCCAAGGACAAGTCTCTTGTTCTCGTTTCCTTCTGTCCTTCAACGAACCGCGCGACCACGTACCGCAGAGATATCCTACTTGAGAGTATCTTCAGTACGCGGTAGATGGTACACCAGCTCCCGGAGCTCGTCGCCACAATCAATCACCGCTGAAGATGGCGAAGATTCTCCTGACCTTTCTCACCTGAATCCACCGCCTGACGATTATTCTCGGTTCATATTTCAGGACAAATGTCGCTCCACAATATATGCTGGTTCAGGTGGCAATGGTTGTGTCTCGTTCCTCCGTGAAAAGTACATCGAGGAAGGTCCACCAAACGGGGGCGACGGTGGAAGCGGCGGAAGCATCTATATCCAAGCAGTCGAGGGCATTACTAGCCTGCACAAGCTTGCTCGTCGAGGAGTGATCAAAGCCGGAAGGGGCAAGAATGGACAAGGAAAGAGCAAAGGGGGCAGGCGGGGAGAGGACGTCCTGCTTCAAGTTCCCGTAGGGACGGTGGTGCGAGAGGTAGAGCGATACGACCCAGTGGCAGAGGAACTCAAGGAACTCAAGCGTCGAAAAGCGCCTGCAGCCGATGTCGATGAGCTCGATGAGATTGGGCTGCCCTCAATTCGTCATGATCGATGGGTGCTCTACCCGGGCTCCAATCCTTCCGATTACCTGACAACGGCTTTTCCAAGGAATCCGCCTCGAAGACAGCATATCGCCGCTATGGAACCCAAAGCTCCCATATATCTCGACCTCTCAAAACCAATGGACAAGCCGATTTTGCTGGCCGCAGGAGGCGTCGGCGGTCTGGGCAATCCCCACTGGGTATCCCGGTCGATCACTCGGCCAAAGTTCGCTTCAAAGGGTGAAGGGGGTATGCGCCTGGAGCTTGAATTTGAATTGAAGCTGCTTGCCGATGTTGGATTAGTTGGGAAGCCAAATGCTGGTAAAAGCACGCTTCTTCGTTCATTGACCAACAGCCGCACGCGCATTGGAAACTGGGAGTTTACCACGCTCTCCCCCAGTATCGGGACTGTCGTTATTGATGACAACAAGGGAAGGCCGCTTGTGGAAGCCAAGGGAAAGGCAAGGCGGACCAACTTCACCATTGCAGACATCCCGGGTCTGATAGAAGGCGCTCATCTCGACCGCGGTCTTGGCTTAGGGTTCCTGCGACACATTGAGCGGGCGGGTATCCTGGCGTTCGTGGTAGATTTGAGTGCAGGAGACCCAGTGCAAAGCCTTCAGAAGCTGTGGCACGAGCTTAGCGAATATGAACGGATACGCAACACCGAGCCCATCTTCGAAAGCGACGATGAATGGCAACCCACTGGGGGTCTACCTGAACTTGCTTCACAAAATGCCGCGGACGACTTAGATTCTCCATGGAATCGTCCGATGGATATGCCCGACAGCGCGAAAGGGCAGCTCCCCTCCCTTGAACTTCCACCTATTCACACAAAACCTTGGTTTGTCGTGGCTACGAAAGCCGACTTGCCGGAGACTCAAGACAGATTCAAGACTCTGAGAGACTACCTCGCTGCCGTTCAAAATGGTGCGGTCGACCACCCAGGAGGATATTCAGACGGCTGGAAAGCAAAGGTCTGCGCCGTTCCAGTAAGCGCCATCAGAGGCGAGGGAGTCAGCCGAATTCCAAAGCTTGTGGTTGAGTTGCTAGACTGAGCCTATGCAGCATCAGTGATGACCTGTGAGGCGATAAGGAGCGATGATTCTTGTACCATATGTATAGTTGAATTCCCTCTGAGATATGTATATATAGTTGTATAATTCACTACAATATATTCATACTGTCATACTGCAACCCCACTCATATTAATGAACATTTTTAGTTTATTGAGGATCTATTTTACCTACTATTACCTCCATAAAAAAGAAGACAATAGAGTATAAACATTATTGTAGCATGGTATTCACTTCCACCATGCTCACTTGCAATGACGTCGCTTCACCTATTGATGTGGAGTGAAAAGGGAAGAAAACACATCTTAAAAAGCATAAATGCAGTAAGAATCCTCTCAGCCTACTTCCGTCATCTCACTGATCTCTATGCTTCTTACACCTGATAAGCTCTACTTCATGAGTCTCTAATCCTTCCTGGTGCAGAGATCATGCATCTCACCTCCGTTGTCGCCAACGCGCTGGCCGCCCTCACCAATCCAGCTCCCCAAGATCCCATCCTCGACTGCTGCAACAACGATCTTGCTGCACTACGCGAGCTTCTCTTGAAGAATACAGACGGTGCCCTCGAGCTTGCAGACGCGAGACTACGCGTTTTCCCATTCAAAGATGTGAAAACATGCTGGCGAAGACTCTACATGGACGCAAGCATTGCGAAAGTCTGCCTGGCTCTCTGCAACAACTGTGGCTTCTCCTGGGACGGAACGTCGGTAGACAACGATTCTAGACTCGCAGATGGCGGTAACAACACTTCGAAGCTCGACCGAATCCCAAGCGAAAAGGAGCAACACGAATACAAACTCGACCCCGACGCACCATGGGTACTATCATCAATACACACCCTCGACAATGCACTGATAATGACGGGCGCGCCCCTCCGCGAGAACCTGGTCGAAACGCTCTTCTCCGCTCTCCACCTCGCTACAAAAGCCTACTGCAAAGGGAAGAAGAAGACGGATCCGCGCTCCGACCAAGACAACCTCAGCGAGTCAGAACCCGACGGCCACGCCTCCAAACGCAGGAAACTGTCCCCGCCGCTCTTCCCTCCCGATGCTCTGCCTGCGACGACTCTGAAACACCCTATCCCTCGCGTATCTGCGCCCTCCTTCGATGCCATCGAACACCATATCCAGCACGTCAGAACACCGCTGGTAATCACCGACGCGGTGGACCACTGGCCTGCGCTGTCGACCCGGCCCTGGGCGTCGCGCGACTACTGGTTCGACCGCACCCTTGGCGGCCGCAGGCTGGTCCCCGTGGAGGTGGGCCGATCGTACACAGATGAAGGCTGGGGCCAGCGAATCATGGAGTTTCGAGAATTCGTGGACAAGTTTCTCTGGAGGGGAGAAGGCAAAACAAAGACATCTGGGTCTGGGGTTGGGAACAAACACAAAAATGACTGCGACCGCAACGACACAGGCGAAGACGAAACGGGATACATGGCGCAGCATGATCTGCTCTCCCAGATCCCGGCTCTCCGGAAGGACATCTGCATCCCCGATTACTGCTTCATCGAGCCTCCGGGTCCGGAGCCAGGAACGCCGGTCTACCTCAAGAAGCAGCGAGAACGAGCAGAGAAACTGAAATCGGAGAATGCCTTGGCAAACGGTAACGAAGCGCATACAAAGACGCACGAGCAGCACCGAGATAACACAGCGTCCGATGACGAGACGTCGGCCTCCGTCCTGGGTGTCCCCAGCGACCCGATCATAAACACCTGGATAGGCCCTGCATGGACTATATCTCCGCTCCACCACGATCCATACCACAACGTCTTGGTCCAGGTCGTCGGCGCGAAGTACATCCGACTCTACTCGCCCCATACGCCTGCCTCGCAGATCTATCCGAAGGGCATGGAGGCCGTCAACTCGTCAGCATCCAATGCCACAGCAGGCCTGTCTGATACCGCCCAGCTGCAGGGGAAAGGCTCGGAAGCCAGGCTCGACAAGCAGACTCAGCTCATTGACATGTCCAACACTTCTCAGGTCGATTTGGCGGCCATTGAGCTCTCCCCGGCCGAGTCCGAGCAGTGGGATGCGATGTGGCCGGGGTTTTTGGAGGCTGAGTATGTCGAGACTGTGCTGAAGGAGGGGGAGTGCTTGTATATTCCAGTGGGATGGTGGCATTATGTTCGTGGTGTCAAGGCTGGGATTAGTGTCAGTTTCTGGTGGGAATAGACACTTCAGCGAGCCATTTCCCTTAATAATTGATGATGAGATACCATACCTACGGAACGATTGCTATTTGTCTAATGGTGTTATCCTTGGAGATCACGGAGTTTGTCCTGGTGGCTACGCTATGCTACATAGATAGTTTACATAGGTCGTCTTGGGCAAAACGAAACATGACAATATCAAATTATCGACTCTACACTCAGGTCTTGACTTTCCGCACAAGTAATAGTGGCTTACCAGCCTCGATCGAGTCTCCTGGTGGTGCCAAAACTTTCTCCACGGTGGCACCCACTGCAGAAGGGTCGACTCGCACAGCAATTTCGAGTTTCATCGCTTCGAGTATGACCACAACCTGGTTCTCTTGAAGCTTGTCCCCTTGCTTGACCTCGACTTTCCACACGTTGGCATTCAAGGGGGCTTCGATTGCGATGATCTCGGGATCTAAGATGACATTCATGTTAGCATCGGCTTCTTCGATGGTCCTTGGAAATGCCTACCTTGAAGTAAACTCTCGATTAGGTCCTTAGATATTCCCCTCTCGGCCTTTTCCTTGGCCCAGCGTTCGAGCAGCTCTGCTTCGATTTTATCCATCTCAGCCTGCGCCTGACGCTGGCGTGCTCGGATGGCTGCTACTTCGTCGCGCGTTTCCTGCAAGAGGCGATTGTGCTCCGCCATGTCGAAGACAACCTCCTCCCATTGATATTCGTATTGGCCGCTATTGAACAGCGCCAGCTGCTTTTCGTATTCTTCCTCGGAGACTCGGTAGAAGGTTATCTGGTCGAATTCTTCGAAGAGCCATGGTCTGTCGGCGCTGTAGCCTTTCTTCGAGCCCAAGATGTCGACGCCCGGGATGGTCATTCCGGTCAGTTGATATCCACCGGGAGAATCGACATTGTACAAACTGTTAATTGCGGTCAACGTTTGCCTTTAGGACTTAAATTCTTGAACAGTACTCACGCCATGCAGCTTCCACCCCATGATACTGAGCCGGCCGGAGTATATACTCTGCTTGGATTCATTTTAGGGCAGTTCATGCGCTGCCGAGGATCCACAGGGAGGCCGAGCGGAAGTGCAGTGAAGAATCCAACACAGACGACCATCAAGCTGGCTGTCAGGAAGATGTTTTCAAGCTCTTCCTTTGTAAAACCGTTGTTTTTGGCTACAAATTCCATGTTGTCTGGAAGGTAGGTAGCGTACGGACGCTGTGTCTCCATGTAGCGCTGAATGGCATCCTTTTGTCTTTGACTCTCGAACGTGAGGGGAAGCCTGAACAGCCGACCCGGCATCTTTGCTTGGCTGAGATCTCCGAGTTTCGTCTCGAGATCGCAGAGATAGCTGATTAGTCTTTGCTGAGATAGTTTCATGCCATCGTAGTAGAGCATCAGCGCTGCGGAGAGTGAATCAGTATGAAGCCCTTGTCTGCCCGGACGAGTTCTTACAATTTCCGCATCCAACTGTTCCTATGAGCCCATTCGAGAACGAGATCTCTTTTCCTTCATTGAGCGCCTTCTTTAGTGCAGTGACTCTGCAACGATGGTTCAAGTCAAACGACCCGTGGCCGTAATCAATGAGGAGATAGTCATCCCCGGCCTAAAGAAGAGTTGATCAGCTGGAAGCCACTTGACCCCACGACGAGTTCACCATACCTGTCTGTAAGACACAAGGGGCTGGTTGCCCTGTTCTTCAATCCGATGTACCACGCCTTTGCCGCGACTCTCGGCTGGCTGCTCGGGAGGAATGCCTCCCAGCGGTTTCACGCCGTTGAACCCATGCCCTTGCTTGCAGCAATGCACCAGTTCGTCGACGAACCTCTCCATATCCCTCCGTGAATCCATGGCATCAGCCAAAGACACCGCTCTGTATTTGAGGGTATCTCCCGCTTTCACCTGTCCCAACTTCCACAGGTCTGCCTTTACGATGGTATGGCTGCTAACAAATCCCCCAAAGTCCGGGGCATCTTGTGGAAAGACAACGGGATCGTCACCTGTCCAGTTGACCGAGCCGACTGCGTATCCGTATTCTATCACATTAGAAGGATGTGCACCACCCTCTCCCCCATCGGAGCGAGCCCACCGTGGTTTGGGACCGATGAGACGGATGCCTCCTCTTGCCGCATTGTGTGAAATCCTCCACTGAGTCTCAAACAGCATATCGATGCTCTCGGGAGTAAGATAGCCCTCATCGTAGGGTCCTGGCATGGCTAGGAGCTCCCAGTGACTTGGGTAATGAGGGATGAGGTGTTCTGGTATACGGAGATCACCATTGACTTCCGGAATCTCGGTTGTAATCGTGAGGAGGTCTCCCGATGACAGTTGCCGACCTTGGTAACCCCCGACTCCTACACCTGGAGATGTCGACTTTGACCCAAACCATTTGGGCACATTGAGGAATCCCCCAAAGACAGCGAGGTAAGCCCTGCAGCCATTTCCTGTAGTTTTACCAATAGTCAGACGTTGACCAGCGGCTACCTTGACTCTTGACCACATTGGAACAGCATTTCCATCGAGTTTAGCTTCAATCGGCGCTCCACAAAGGGAGATAATTGCTGGCCCGAGGAATCGTAGATCAGGACCACTCAGGGTAATCTCCAGAGCCTCGAGGCCGACCGGGTTATTGACAAGGGCATTCGCGATGCGGAAAGCTAGCGGGTCCATTGGCCCAGAATGACAGAACCCCCTTCCTATGGTTGGTCGACCAGGCCAGTCTTCGATCAGCGTATAGGCGCCTCCCGAAATGACGTCGATTGCCGACGGGGTGTACTGAAAATCGTCCAGAAATCTTGTCAATGTGATGCCTGCAACGAACCTCTCGTCTTCTAGAATCTTAGCAAGAAAATCCAGATTGGTTGGAGGCCCGCAGATGCGTGAATCCCGTAGAATCTCCCTCATCCCCATGATAGTCTGCTGTCTATCTGGCGAGTGGTACATGACCTTCGCGAGTAGAGGGTCTATATGCTTCTGTCAGCCGGCCAAGGCACCAGAGGAGAGGTGTTGCTCTTCGGACATACCGTAATTGGCGGATACCTTTACGCCTCGATAGACCCATGTATCAATCCTTGAACCTGGTATTTCCTTCCATTCGACTTCTTGCAAGATTCCAGGACAAGGGGCAAAATCTTTGGTCGGATTTTCAGCATACACTCTTGCTTCAACAGCAGCGCCAGAAGGGGCTTGCACGGGTAAGCTTTCAAGGAAAGACGCTTCAACGCCCTTCTTCCCAGAAAGCTGAGCGTCCGCTTGGGCCAGCATGAGCTCAACCAAGTCAATGCCATAGCAGAGTTCAGTTATGCCGTGCTCAACCTGTAGGCGAGTGTTCATCTCAAGGAAGAAGAATGAACCAGTTTCATCATCGACAAGATATTCAATCGTCCCGGCTGAACCATACTTGATCGACTCCGCCAGACGAACGGCAGCCTCACCCAAGCTCTTTCGCAACCCTGGGTTTCTGGAGACGAAAGGGCTCGGACATTCTTCAATCACCTTCTGATGCCGTCTTTGTATCGAACATTCCCTTTCACCAATAAAAATCGCCTTACCATCGCCGTTGCCAAACACTTGAACTTCTATGTGATGGCTCGATGGATAATAACGCTCAATGAACATACCGGCATTTTTGAATAATGCTTCCCCTCGCGACTTGACAGTTGCAAAGGACTGGCGTACTTCGGCCTCGGAATTGCATGTAAGCAAGCCCATTCCACCACCACCAGCGGTGGCTTTCAGCATGACCTGCAGATCCATTAGTCCTGCTAAGAGTATCTCCTGCTTCACGATGCATACTGGATACCCCAACTTCTGAGCCACCTTCACAGCGTCATCTTCATTTTCGATCAGTCCAGGTGATCCCGGCACGATGGGAACTCCGGCCTTCGTCGCAAGGTCTCGTGCGGTATGCTTGAGGCCAAAAGCTTCGATGCTCTCAGGAGAGGGTCCTGCGAATACTAGACCGGCGGCAGCCACGGCCCTCGCAAAGTCTGCATTCTCAGATAAGAATCCGTAACCTGGGATAATGGCATCCGCATTGTTCTGCTTTGCAATCTGAATAATTTGATCACTGAACATTCCAGGATTAGAATAGTTTTGGAAAAAGGAAAGCAGACTCACCCGTCGATATATGCTTTTGAGGCCGAGCCAGAGAGGAGAACGGCGACATCGGCTAGATGAACATGGATAGAGGCAGCGTCAGGCTCGGTATAGATCGCAATTGTACGAAGATTCAGCTTCCTGGATCACAACGTCAGAGACAATCAGGAGGCTTGAGCTTGCGAAACCATACTTTGCGGTCTTGATAATTCTGACGGCGATTTCGCCTCTGTTGGCAACGAGAAGAGTCTTTAAACAGTCCATCGCGATGCAGAGCAGTAGCTAGCGATGCGCCTGGGAGCAACATAACTTGGGCACGTTCCACTTAAGAGGAACGTTATCTGAAGTGAAGGATGAGGTCGTCAGCGCCGTACGTCCTCGGCGCCGTACTCCAATGAAAGAAGGTAACACTTGGGGTCAAAGCCGATAACACTAGGTATGATCGGTCCTGGGGTATGTCCGTGATCGCCGTTTGGAGATTTGGAGAAAATGCGGAGCAGCGGAGAATGAGTCTATGCCGTCATTGACTGATAAGCTCCGAACCCCTTAGTTAAAAGTTCCAATCCGCCGTGCGAGTGAAAAGACTGAATTTTGGGGTATATAGCTGTATTGTTGCTTTCATTGCTTGACCGCTCCCCAAGCGTTCCTCTTCAAGTCATCCATCGTTGAGGGACTCCACAGCTTTCCTAACCTCATTCTGCTTGCGATATAACTGATGCACCATGGCACCGATACAGCAGAAGGCACTTATCAATTGTGACATGGGGGAGGCTGTAATTATATACGCTCCTGAGCTTAACACGCTCATTATGGTCGCATTACTGATGTCCTCATAGTACGGCAACTGGGCCTGCGGCCCTGACCTCGAGCTCCTCCCCATGATCGATATCGCCAATATTGCCTGCGGATTCCACGGGGGCGATCCTCTCATTATGATGGAAACGGTGCGAAATTGCAAAGCTCACAATGTTCGAATCGGTGCTCACCCGGGTCTCCCAGACCTGCAAGGGTTCGGTCGTCGGGAGATGAAGCTCTCTCCAGAAGAGCTCACGGCAATCACCATCTACCAGGTAGGGGCGCTCCAAGGCTTCCTCGACCGTGAAGGAGTTCCCCTGCACCATGTCAAGCCCCACGGTGTATTGTATGGTATGATGTGCCGGGACTATGAAGTTGCCAAGGCCGTTATGCTGGGAGTTCCAAAAGGTGTGCCGGTGTTTGGACTCGCAGGCACTCAGATGGAGAAAGCTGCCAACGACCTGGGGATCGAGTTCTGGGCTGAGCTATATGGCGATGTGAAATACGACTCGAACGGCATGCTTGTGATTGATCGGAAGAAGAAGCCCTGGAATCTCGCAGATGTTGAGAAACACGTCAGACAACAGGTGGAAGAGCAGTCGGTCACGGCTGTTGACGGGACTATTGTGCAACTGCCACTGAAAACGTACCCGGTCTCAATCTGCTGCCACTCTGACTCTCCTGGTTGTGTTGACATCATCGCGACGACGAGAAAGGTAGCGGATGAATTCAATGCCAAACACGGAAGATGAAGGCTGTTTTAGCATGTAAATAGACGGGTAGTGTTCTCTATACTGGAATTCATGAGTATGAAAGAAGCAGTGAAGTCAGCGGTAGACTGATGTACCGTAAACACGTCCCGCCACCGAACAGACAGGACGGGCAAGAGAGCCAGCGTTCAGAGCATCGAAGTATCGGCTTTTTCTCTAAAGCTGTAAACTATTCTTTGATCCCCAGTACCTCCCTTCGAACATTATGTCCAGTTTCGGCTTGATGTTTGTCCTAAGCAAAGAGGTCAAGTGAGAATTGGTTGTGATGACGGCTGTGTGTGCTACCGTAGGTTTTTTAATAACGACCATGGCACCACATCGTAACCTTCTGCTAGGAACTCTACGTAGCTTCAACGTGACAATTCAACCTAACTAGAGCTCTACAGGGATCCTAATTGGCAATTGGCAGCAATGTCGACAATTTCACCTGTTTCGCTGAAACACGAGTACCACCACTTGCTTCGGCTTATCAGAAGTCTACATCTCCAGCTAGGTAAGCTAGTGAAGAACCGATGACGGTTTCCCCGTTTTCGATCTGCCGCTCTAAGCTTCGTGTTCATATCAGCCTATGTCGCAAGTCCAGCAGCTCAAAGATTCCGCTGCTGAAGCCGTCCATGACCTGGAGTTTCGTGTCCTTGCTCAGTGTCACGGTGAACGGTTCTTCTCAGCTCAGCTCATAATATGCAATTGTGTATATTATAGTTGAGATCTAGTCTCATGGCCCTACGGATGTCACCACGAATCAGTCAACTTGTGAAGAACAGAGTCATGAACTGGACACGTAGGTAGAATGGTCTCGTGGATATGAAAAGTATGCGAGTGCAAGAGGCGTCAGAGCTCCGAATCCCGGCTTCCTGGGTATCCGATGTAATGATATGAGTCGCAATCACCGTAGTTCTGAATCTGATTGATGGATTGCCAGGCTAAAGTTCATCAAAAGCGAACAACATACGTCAAGACCAGAAGTGATCGGCCTCATACTATGATACTGGTGTTCAAGCCATAAATTGATCAAGTCGACAACGCCAAGCATCTGGCACTCGTGTCAGACGCGCTGATACGAGAGTCTTATCATATCGATGATGATAATCTAGTCCCCTCCTCCGATATCGTCGATGAGCTGATTCGTTCCTGCCCAATTGGGTGGGGCAGGGCGCGTCCCCGCAATCAATAGCTAACCCTGATCGGGCATAGTCCTGTCATCGAAGGGCGCGCACTAACCACCCCATGCAGATGACTCAGGCATTCTTTTCGGACTTCGCGCTCCACACTCCGAACGGGCATTCCACTTCTTCCCAGAGATTGGGAGCCCTATGACAGTGACAGTGAGAGGTGACACGGTGTCCATGGGAAACGCCGTGGCTGCTCAACCCTGGAAAGTGGAAACAGGTGGCCCGTCACCATGCAGTTTGGTGGGGGTCAAACTATCGGTCATGCTTACTAGGCCAAACGTGATCATCACTCCCAGACAGCCCACCAGCGACTGAGCAAATCAAATTCAACGCTCACAGAGTAGGCTCTCTGGATCCCTGCTAGTCAACTACCTCCAAAGGTGAGGTAGACGATTGTTCCAACTTCCAAGCCTCCAGTCCATGGATTTTCTGCACTGTGTTCAGAAGAAGAGTGCTTGACTTGTTTAGTCGTCGGTACTTCGGCATTGCTTCTGATACCCCAGACGAGGATAATATCGGACCTTGCCTAGTGGACTATCTGTCCCTCCTCCCTCCTTCAGCTCCTCCATTCACTCTGAAGTTTCAATCATCCTCCTGCTCTCTCCGTTTCTATTCCCATATTGAATCAACTCAACACTATTGATCCCGATTATTCGAGATCGATTAACCAGCACTGACTCAATCCGGCATCGGTGTGGAGCGAAGTATTCCTGAAAATGGAATACTTCGATTTCGACGGAGCCTCGTTTGGCTCCCATGCCCGTGACGACGAGGTGGCTTCTGACCGGTTCGAACTCGATGAGAATGAGGCAATTGCAAACTACGAATCCCTTATACATGAGCAGCCATTGGACTTCGATGACCTGCCGGAGCAGGACGGTCTCAACCAGCAGACGGAAGCGTCGTCAGTCAATACGCAGATTTGGCCAATTTATCGAGCCAAAGAGCCCTGCGACTTTTGCAGGCATATGGGTCTGGACTGCTTCGTTGCAGACAGAGGAGCATTGCAGAATGGTTGCACGTGCTGCATATCACTGTACCGAGAGTGCAGTTTCACGCACGTTAAGATGCCTGGCAAGTACATGGAAACACTACAGGCGATTTCGGAGAACGCAGATATCCCAACAGTTGGTCCAAAGGGGAGGAAGACGCTGAAGTCACTTACGGGAATGACCATATCGGAAGATATGGAAGGTCGGGGGAGGAAAAGCAGTTCTCGTCTCTCCCGCGACGCCGTACGGATCCTCAAGACCTGGCTTCTGGAGCATCTTGACCATCCTTACCCGTCCGAGCAAGAAAAAGACGATTTGAAAAAGCGCACTGGCTTGAAAAGAACTCAAATTAGCAACTGGCTTGCCAACGCGAGGCGGCGTGGAAAGGCCCGGTCCTCCCCGCCCAGCAATTCTTCGGTTCCCGGTGCCATAGACATTCCCGGGCAGCCACAACAGCAGCAACCAAACACCGCACTCATGACGCCCCTTGAGCGATGGAAGTACTCTCCACCCGAACACGAACCTGCTTCCACGACTGATATTCTTCGAGCCATTGTGAACACACCTTTGGATCAAACACGGCAGCCAGGTCACGTGCGTTCCCTTTCTAGGAAGGGATCCAGCAATGACTCAAGCCATGCCAACTCAAATATATTCAAGGCCCCATCCATCAGTAGCTTGGGTGAAAGTCGGTCAGCCAGTCGTTCATCCGTCTCTGACCTGTCCTTTGCCTCTGCCTTTTCCCATCGGTCCTCCTTGGAGTCCTTTGGTTCAATGGAAAGGAAGGAACGTCGTCGTCGTCGCAAGCCATCAACAGCCTTGAACCCTTTCACTCAACAGAAGGCTCGGAGCGCTCGCATATTCCAATGCACATTCTGTACTGAAACCTTTGCTACCAAGTATGACTGGCAGCGGCACGAGAAGTCATTGCATCTTGCCCTCGACAAATGGACCTGCTCACCTCAGGGGGGCGTGGTGTACGTCAACGGAGCGAATCGCTGTGTCTTTTGCATGGCGAGCGACCCAGACACCGACCATTTGGAGTCTCACTGCTATAGTACCTGTCAAGAGAAGACCCTG
>JAABUG020103096.1:0-41073 GCA_011319215.2 Scortechinia acanthostroma
TTGGTACCCCTACTCGGGAGCAGATCCGCACCATGAACCCGAACTATATGGAGCATAAATTCCCTCAAATTAAGCCACACCCATTCAATAAGGTGAACGCGCTCTGAAGGAACCTCGCGAATATATACTAACTCGATGACCCCAGGTTTTCCGGAGAGCTCCTCACGAGGCCATTGACCTGATCTCAGCTTTACTCGAATACACACCGACACAACGTCTCTCTGCAATCGAGGCGATGTGCCACCCGTTCTTTGACGAACTCAGAGATCCGAATACCCGGCTGCCTGACTCTCGGCACCCTGGTGGCGCGGCTAGGGACCTCCCCAATCTCTTCGATTTCTCCAGACATGGTTCGTTATGAGTTGAGACCCAACATCGATCTTCCAGATGGTTGGTTGGCTGACGATTTTTTCGCAGAACTATCTATTGCACCTGCATTGAACAGCCGGCTGGTTCCCCCTCATGCACGCGCCGCTCTCGAGGCCCGGGGGCTGGACGTCGACAACTTCACTCCACTCACAAAGGAGGAGATGATGGCACGTCTTGACTGAGTCTACGTTTCTCGTTACGAATCAAACGCCCGTCCCCTCGTGCTTCTATTTGCACAACTGCGCGAGGATATGATGTCATGCCATGCAATCCACTTTTGTGCACTGGGATGCCTTTGGACCAGGAGTGGCTTATATGGGACTTGTCGACCAAAAGTCGCTGGCTAGGCACCCGAAAGTTGATGTCTTTGAACGTATGAGGATACAAGGCAAATCCGCGATTCAAAAGAAAACCGACAAAGGAGAAAACAGATTAAAAAAAAGGGAATGGGAGATACAGAAATATCGCATTCTGGTGACAACATAAGCAGTTTTTCTGAGGCGGTGGTGCATCATGACAGTTTCATACAACGGGGTTGAGTGATTGTCATAGTCTGGAGTTTTCGAGGTGTCTGAGACAGCTCTTGGGAAAGGAAAAAAAAGTGATACCCTTTAGTGTGCGAGTCTGCCGTCGGGGATTTCAGTTTGCATAGCTTCATTCTCGTTTGAGGGGTTTCATGACCACTCCAATGCCGCAAGTTCTATTGAGAAATGCGAAGTGATCCATACCCTGCGAAGGCTACAGATACTGTGAGTGATTACTCGGCTTGGACGCACTAACAATCGCGTCTTTTCCGTCAGTCTGCGTGCTGCGAGTATCGGTATTGGAGGTTCCATGGCCCGCTCAACTTGCAGCTTTAGAAGCCCCTTGTGTTCACACTTCATTTTCGATTTTTGTGTCCTTAGCTCTTTTCAATCTCTTTTTTACCTCCGATGTTCTCTATACTCTTGTTTGTTTCTAAACGTCCGATTTCACCCGTTTGGCTTGTTGATTACGTGAAGTTCGACTTGGCCAACGGTGATCACAGCTGATTTCTAATACCAAGCGGATAGCCTGTTTCTACACCTCCATATACATCCAGAGATTGTCAAGCTGTATGTCTGGGGACTTCTCATTCGCTAGTGTGTATAAACACAAAGACGTGTATCTTTTCTTCGTGCTGCTTCCTCTCTCTTTTCCTCTGATCAAGTACACGGGATCTACTGAAAGTTGTGCTGTGCGGACTTAGTATCCCAGAACCTCCTAATTCACGAGCACTCGCACGCGTCTGGTTGCTCTCCGTCGAAGAAAGAGAGCATTGAGACTCCAGAACTACAGTTCGCTCCTTACTTCCAGAGGAAAAAGGTCATTTCCATAGCCTGCCTCATCATCCTGAGCATAATCCATCATTACGGGGACGTTTCCTCTGATAGGCACAGCAGGATCAGACTGGTATAAAATCTCCCAGGGATTAGAAGCCACTGAAGATGGTAGATACTAATAATCTGCTTAATCTTATTTCAGAAGCTGACTCCTTCAAATTAAGGACAATGAATCCGCTTGCCTTCCGTTATCAGGGCCAAGGTTATAAGTTAGATATCCGTAGGGTGTTATATAAGCCATGGAACGGAACATCCAATGTTCCAGCTCTGCGCCGGACAAAGCAGTTGTTTGGCACGCGGTACTTGCTCCAAGCCTCCAAGTGAACTACCTGGTTTCGCCAACGAAAGGGGCCGTGATCCTATCTTTAAGCGCCAGAGACAGCTTCAGCTTGGGTATCTACCAAATAGATACTCTGTTGGAGTCGATTGTCGTTCGCGAGTTGAGATCTGTCGTACAATCGCATCCATGGCCGACTTCGAACGCCGACCACACGGACACTCAAGGGGAGGGCGCAAGAGGCGTTATAGAGGTCGGTCTACGAAATTAGGATCCTGACTGCTCTGCCTTCGGCTGAGTGGATGGTCTTTTCTCTTACCGTTTTGGCTTGAACTGACATTGCGACGGTGATACATAGATGATGAGGATTTTGACCGGCGTCCGCAGAGGCGAAGATACGAAGAACCACTCGTGGTCAAGGTCCGACGACAGCTGCTAACTCTTGCCGAGTCTGTATGAGCTCCCTTACAGCACGAGTCCTTGTCTTGCCGATTGCAATTGGTGATGCTTACATGTGAATGCGCTCTAGGCTGCCCGGAGAGCAGAGGACGACGTTGTGGTCATCGCAAAAAGTGTCGCAGAGAACTACGAGGACGAAGAGCTGAGAAACAACTATGTCGATATAGCCATTGATCTGTATGTGAGATTAAGCTTCCTGTTCAACCCCAGTCTCCCATGCGCCGTCCAGGGCTAACCTTTCCGCTCTCTGGTAGTGTCATCGAGCAACCGTTGAAGATTCCTTTTATCGCTGCTACAGTTCTGGTCGCCAATAGCTATAAATCAGAGCTTGTGGACGATGTTCTCAAACGAGTACGCGAATCACTGCAGCAGTACATTGATACTGGAGCCTGGCGCGAGGTCAAGCTTCTTCTGCGATTCCTGGGTTGCCTGCAATCTATTTTCGAAGGAGACGGTGTCTTTCCAGTCCTGGAGGAGCTTTTTGCACGTGCTGTTGATCTCCAAACAGCGTCGTCTGAAGATGTCAGTGAACTATCCGAATACTTATTGGAGCATATCGGTTGGCTGGGTACTGATGTCTTCCCTATAGTTGCTAGGACTCGAGCTCGTCAAAATCATTCTCTTCACGATTCCATACACTATGGCGTCTCCAGCCACCGGATTTGAAGCACAAGCAAGTGCGCTCTTGGAAAAAACGGACATCATCGCCTCAACACCGCATGCTCTGGTGGATTTGGTGAATCCATATGCTTTAGAGGGTGGACCTACTACTGTGCAGAGCGTCATCAGCTTGCTTCAGAATCAACTCCAAGCCGAAGCAAACCGTAGCTGGGAGCTTGCGTGCCTTCCTCGGCCGTGGAAGAGGTCGGAAGGCGAAGAAGGTGGTCCTGTAGAAGCCGGGCCTAAGCATGCCTTCCCTCAGATCACCGTCCCAAATCCTGTACGAAAAGGAGCCAGGGCGATTTTCCCCGAGATCTACATCTCTGTATACGCGAATCAAGACATGGAGACAGTCCCTCCGACGTCGGACATTGCATCGTCTTTGTTGAGAGAAGCTCTCGTGGATACAATCAACATCCTCGACTTCAACCGCATCGCAACTGCCAAGTTTCTAATAGATGTGGATTGTTATTTCACGCCAAACACTTTTGTGAAGCGTGCTACGCCATTTGACAGGCTGCGCGATCTCCCTGCTGATCGCCCTACGTGGAAGCCTGAGGATGTCGCCGTCGACGCCGTCTTCTCCCAGCTATTCCAGCTTCCTTCGCCAGAACACAAGCTGGTTTATTATCACTCGGTACTCACTGAATGTTGCAAGATTGCTCCCGCTGCAATTGCCCCCAGTTTGGGTAGGGCTATTCGCTTCCTGTATCGGAGCCTGGACACAATTGATTTGGAACTTATCCACCGATTTCTGGATTGGTTCGCTCATCATCTGAGCAACTTTGGATTCACGTGGAAGTGGAGTGAATGGTTGGTGAACTTGATCCGAATAAGTTGACTGGCCCATATGCTAACATTTAGTCTCAGGGTCGAGGATCTCGAGCTTCCGCTTGTTCATCCAAGAATGGCATTCATTACCGGCGCTATCGACAAAGAGATTCGATTGAGCTTTGCCCAACGCATCAGAGGAACTCTGCCAGATCCGTACCAGGAATTGATAACCGAAGGAAAGGAGAAAGATACTCCTGATTTCAAATATTCCTCAGATAGTGAGTCTTACCTCATATGACATCCTCGTTATCCTGCTCGATAGGGTTAGCTAATATCCTATCTTACAGCTACTCCTTACGCCAAAGAAGGCCGAGAGATCATGCAACTCATTCGCAAAAAAGCGGCGGATGAGGAGATTCAGCCACTGATAACTGCCATCGAGGAGCAAGCGAAGGCTCTAGGAGTCGACGATCCTATGTTGCCCTCTACCGATGCCTTTGTCACGTCTATCTGCTTCGTTGGCTCCAAGTCTCTTTCTCACGTCTTGTCATGCATTGAGCGGTACAAGGAAAGGCTGTTGGCGATTGGGCCCAAATCAGCTCGTGCCCGTTGTCAGATCATCACCTCGGTGATGGAGTACTGGGTGGATCAACCAGGCATCGCGATCAATATCATAGACAAGCTATTGAACTACACGATTCTGACACCCTTATCCGTCATCGAATGGGCCTTGGTGGAGAGGTTGCAAGCAGGAACAATTCTTAGCAGAACGCATATCTTTGAGATGATTTCTGCTACGGTTGGCAAGGTCACCAACCGTCTGCGGCAGATCGTGGCTGCACGCACCCAGCCGGGCCTGTATGAACCTCAATTGAGTGTCTTGGATGAGACCTTGAAGCGCGAAAAGGCCGATATGGAAGCCCTTTTCAGAGTGATCGAAGACTCTATCGTGTCGGTCGCCGGCGGTAGTAACGATGGCCTGATGGAGAGAGGTGACGGAAGTGGGAACCTGCCAGAGGACGAAATCATCCGTCAGTGGGGTCGCCGATGGCTCAGGGTATTCAGGCGCAAGGCTGGTGTGGAGGAATCGTTCATCGCCGAAGCCATGGCTGATGCCACACCTGTCGGGACGGTCGCCCCGCCTCCCGAGGCTGCTACCTCCGAGACTGGGGCGGCCGCGAATGCAGCAGCAGATGGAGAGATGGACGTCGCTGGCGCAGATGAAACCGATGAGATTTCGTAAGGAGGCCTCTGGATCCAGACAGTTAATCAGCTTCGGTTGCCGCCGATTAATGCGTCTTGCTTGACCACCTGTTGAGTTTCCTTGGAAGCTATGTATTGATAAGTCGTTGTGCGATTAAGCTAAATGGAACAAAGGAAAAAGAGATTCTGTCCTCGTATTTCTTCATCCATCTTCGGCACTCTTTCCGACCTTGGTTGATTTGCATGCAATCATGGTCGGTTTATCTGCTATGTCTGCCTTGAGCCACACGTAATACCTGACACTTGTGAAGTCTCCCATAGATCCTTGACCAAGAGCGACACTTATGGATCTGGTTGACGTTGTAATACTTCGCCTGAAGGCACCTTTGAGTATTCAGCAGGTTCAGTGATGCGACGTTTGTATGCGTTTCTAACAATTTATGAATTATATACAGCAAACTTGCAGAGGGCCTGCCAAAAACGAAGGAGGGAAGAGAAGATTCCAGGCCTCCATGTATGAACCAAACCACCAGATGATTAAAATGATACAATAATGACCATGAAGGGAGACAGAGAATGATGAGAGCTGTACAAAAATTATTAGGGTATGGTCAGTGGTGAAGAAAGGGGAAATGCGAAAGCACATAACAGTCATAATTCACGTCAAGGTCGGGGACCGACCTGTCCAAGGGTCCAAGGAGTGCTGTCAGACCCTCCTCTTATTCATTTCGAAGAGTTTTGTGATTTTTGTTTGCGTCCACCTCCGTGAGCAGTAGATCTATTCTATTCGCAATGCTGTGGCATGAAGGCGAGGGAGTGCGAATTCGGACGTATTCTCCGCCAATGCAGTCTGTCATAACTGGAGGACTTTGGCGTAGTTCATGGCGCGAAGATATCGATCATAGATCCTTTTTAGTCTCTTCGTGAGACAGATACTTGCGGTCGTCTTCGCCTTCGACTGTTTTGAGAATTGTCTCCATTTCCTTGGTCTGTCTCTTCCACTCTTCTTCGGACGCCTTCGTCTCGCGCCGGAAGAGTTCCTCGTTGGGCTTTCGGTAGCTGCCACCGAGGCGGTCCCACAGCGTCGTGAATTGTCCATAATTGTAGTTGAAGTAGAGGTGGTGCATTGTGTGGCAAGCAGCCCCATTGATGATTGGGCTGTTGGCAACATATTCTCCGTCGTGAATCATTACCGTCCACAGGTTGATGAAGCCGAAGAGAAAAACATAGGCCAGCTTCTGTAGGGGAAAGATGAATGGGAAAACGTGGTAAGGAACACTCTGCGACCAACCATCCAAGGGGTGGAAGGCATGCGATGCGAAGGGACTGGGCATGATCCACTTGTGATGTGGCTTGTGGAGGGTTTTGTAGATCAGCGGGTGGTGCAAGCCACGATGAATCCAGTAGATGCAGAAATCGGTGAAGGCGATAAACAGAGGGAACTGGAGAACGCTGTAGTACGGGAATGGCTCTTCGTCGAAGGTGTCGTACAACTTGGCGTATCCCCTAACCTCGGCGACCAAGAAAGGAGCGGTCAGGAGCGACATGATGGGCATCGATCGCATGGTCTGCGCAATCTCCATGGTAATTTGGTTTTTGAGAAACTTTGGGTGCTTGACCGTCGTCTTGTCCCAAACGAAAATATAGGAGAGGGTCGCGGAAATAAAGTAAACGATAATGCCGAAAATCCTATTTTGAAAGAAAATCGAATCATTAGTTGACCATCTTTTGGAAAGGAGAGGTCCAACGAGGGGCTTGCATACCAAACGATCAGAAAGAAACTCAGGAACTGGCGGTAGATGTTGTTTCTGGGCCATGCGCTCAGGTAGGCGTATTTAGACGGCTCCAGATGGAACAGTTGAGTGGCGGGTTCGTACACAAACGGCTTGGAGGCACCAAATAAGGCCAAAGAGCTATTGGCAGCATTGGTCAAGCCAGGCAACGAGACTTCCGAGGAAAGTGACACGGGAAGCAGGGCCGAATACACACGGTCCGCGATGAACGTATCCCAGATCTCAAGAACGATATCCATGGTGCCGGGAAATGAGGACTATCTGCGCCAGAGAGGATATTTGGCAGGGAGTGAGCGCAGCCCAGTCAGTGGAGCGTCAAGAGTGGTAGAATGACTGTGGTATGAATTTAGAGGCAAGAAGAATGATAGAACATCGGAGGAGGAGGGGAGGATAGCAGAGAGTTAGAGGAGGAGGAGGAGGAGGAGGAGAAGGTGGAGGAGGAGGGAGGAGGTTTAATAAAATAATAATAATAAAATGTTTTGGAGACTTTTTAGTCAGGAGAAGAACCATAGAACACCGGCCCTGCAGTAGTGTACCTCTGGCACTGGCTGTTATCACACCAGCGCGGAACAAGCACAGCCGATCCGTCCGGTGGAGTAAGCAGTAGACTAGACATAAGTATCTAATCAGGTTGACTTCATGAGTTCAATGACTTGCAGATGAAGACTACGATCACTTAATAATACTCTCTAAGTACACCACGCCACTTGGGAATTTTGATGATGATCTACCAACTCCTTCGTCTGCCGCTGATGTCGTTTAGGTAAGGATTATTAAATGGTATGGAACCTCATTTTAATTGTATACAGTGACAACTATTGAGTATTTGAAGATATAGGCGTCCGTCAAATATCCAAAAGTCCTTACACTGTACTTAAGTAACCCTAGAAGAACTGTTATTGAAGGAGCCAAGGTATTATGCGTCAAAGGATAAGATTTGATACAGAAGCTTAATCTAGTCCATCTACCAGATACTGTTGCCACAGCTTAAGTCCTGAGAGGATATAAATATACCTTCGGCTTTGATAATCAATAACATGACTAGGTTATGAATCTTATTCGAATATTTTACATACTGGATCCATAAAGCAAAATCAGATATGAGTCGTGCTGCTGATCAATTAGGAACATTCTGCATCTGTACATGGAGTACATATCAGCCAAGGGCCCACGACCCTCGAGTTGATGTGCCTTACTGAAGATGGTTGTTCTCGCATTAATAATCTGGTAGTCTCTTGGCAGTTTCTTTTTTATTTTATCACTCTATATGTCTTGCCAGAATGACTTGAGTCTTTTGAATATCATTTTATGTCATTGACTGCTTCCTACCTACCACTATCTTCTGCAAACGGTTCTCGCTCAACGTTCTTTTACCACTTGGTCGTGCCCCACCAGTGCTAGTACATAGATGGCAAGTCTGGTACGGTCTTTACCTTGAGAAGTTAGAGTGTGACACTAACCACTTTAGGCAACAAATCCCAAACCAGCCAATGCGCGCGACTTCGCTTCTGGAGATTTGGCGGCAAACATTAGCCGCCTGCCCCAGCTGACTTTTTCTGATGCTAATCATCCGCTCCGTGTCCAGGTGTCAGTGCACGGAGCTGACTAAGTTACTACTACTGTGCCACTGGCTGCTTGAATCTCGGGAGCCCCAAAGCCCCAGCCGACACCTATCTATCTACCTTAACCTACTCAACTCTGCTAGCCTCCTCCTACTGCTGCTCTTCACACATTAAACGCACCATCCACTATTATCGTCATCCTTCCGCCCGCTTTTTCCTTCTCCTATATCATCGCAGCGCCTTGTCCCTGCGCGCTGTGATGCGACAGGTTTGACTTGCGTTTCCACCTGCCAGTGCCTCAGAGGTGTCATCCGATTTCAACCCGAACCCCTCTTCCTTCGATCGTCAGCATCGCTCTGTCGCGACACGTTGCTGTTACCGTCCTTCCAACTGGATACTATCGCACTATAGTCTGAATTTTGAAGCGATTGATATCAATTTTTGACGCGCAAGATGTACAACACACACCGTGGGATGGTTCCCGCTCCCAACTCCCGTCTTACAGAGTTGCTGGACCAACTGCGCCAGGAGTTCGAGAACCAGTCTAGAAGCACCGGAGAGTTCGAGCACCAGTGTATGTTCCTATGTCTTTTTTCATATCTCGTGGCCATGTCGACGCTCCCACTTCCATCTGCGATCATATCGCCATCTGTTCGACTATTCTCTCAAGCCATCGGCCGAGGGGAAGCGCGCCGTGGTCGTTCAATTTCCGCCCGATTGACATGTTGACTGGACTACGTGCCGCATGAGTCTTGTCACTACTTACAGAGTCATCGTCGAACCGCGCTAACTGTCTCCTCTAGTAACCGGTCAGCTCCAGGAGATGGAGATGATTCGGCAGAAGGTCTATCAGCTTGAGCAGGCCCAGATCAAGATGAAGCAAGAGTTCGTACATCCAATCCTCACCCTCGAGGAAAATAAAGAGGGAAATGCATAGTTGGTTGCTAACATGTCTCGCTTTCCAATAAAATAGCTACGAGGCAGAAATCCGAGTCCTGCGGCACGAGCTCGAATCGCGCGGCGTTCAGCCCGTCTCGTCTCATATTGCTGGCCCTGGGCAGCACGCTGGCCCGTCTCAGGCACCTCCGCCAGCTCTGGGCCATGGCCCCAGCAATTTGTTCGGTGGAATCATGACCAACCAAGGAGGTAGTGGTCCCGGTCTTGCCCCTCCCCCTCCCCAGGATCAGCAGCCTCCCCAGCATACCCTTCAACAGCCTGCTCCCGCGGCTCAGCAATCAGCACCTCAACCGCCGCAGAGCTCCTTTGGAGGATATCAGCCTGGTGCTGCTGTGAACGGTATGTTCTGACTGTATTTGCTTTCAGTTCTCTGGGTCTGACCATGTGATTTTTTTGTTTTCTATTCAGGCTACGGACCCGCACCGCCTCCGACCGCTTCTCCCGGCCCCGGAAAGAGGCCTCGCGCGCCGCCTGGGCCTGCTACTCCTCAACAGACTCACCAGCTAGCGTACCCCGACCCACGCGTGTCCCCTCAAATCGCCCGTCCCACCCCTCCTAGCCAGGCCCTCGTGACGTCTCGCGGCGAACGTCCCGGGAACATGCTGGCTAACTGGAATCCCGATGACTTGCCCGCTTCACAGAAGCGCGAGGGAGCCGATTGGTATGCGATCTTCAATCCTGAAGTCCAGCGAGTGCTTGATGTGGACCTCGTCCATCACCTTGTCCATGACAGCGTTGTCTGCTGCGTCCGTTTCAGCCGCGACGGCAAATACCTCGCCACGGGCTGCAACCGCTCCGCTCAGATCTTCGACGTGACCACCGGCCAGATCGTCGCTACCCTGCAAGACGAGAGCGTAGACAAGGATGGAGACCTTTATATTCGCAGCGTCTGCTTCAGTCCTGACGGCAAGTACCTCGCCACCGGAGCTGAAGACAAGCAAATCAGGGTAGGTCTAGTGTTCACATATTGGAAGACCAGGTGGCTAATATCAATGCATGTAGGTGTGGGACATTGCGGCGCGTACCATTAAGCACATCTTCACCGGACACGAGCAAGACATTTACTCGCTCGACTTCGCCGGCAATGGTCGATACATTGCTTCAGGCAGCGGGGACAAGACCGTGCGTCTCTGGGATATCCTCGACGGTAAACTCGTCTATACTCTCAGCATCGAGGACGGCGTCACCACTGTAGCCATGTCTCCCGATGGCCACTACGTTGCGGCCGGCTCCTTGGATAAGAGTGTCCGTGTGTGGGACACCACCACTGGATATCTTGTGGAGCGTTTGGAGAGTCCCGACGGGCATAAGGATAGCGTCTACTCAGTCGCATTTGCTCCCAATGGTCGAGACCTGGTCAGTGGCAGTCTTGACAAGACAATCAAGCTCTGGGAGCTCAGCGTGCCCCGGGCTGGCTATACAAATGCCGTGAAGGGCGGTAAATGTGTGCGCACATTTGAGGGCCACAAGGTAAGCCAATATGGCGCTGCTGGCATTGAAGAAGTATGCTCGAACGATGCTAATTTCTGGATAGGACTTTGTTCTCAGCGTGTGTCTCACTCCCGATGGGCACTGGGTCATGAGCGGTTCCAAGGACCGCGGAGTTCAATTCTGGGACCCCATCACTGGCAATGCACAGATGATGCTCCAAGGACACAAGAATTCCGGTCAGTCTCTCTCCTTTTATCCAGCGTTGCTCGCTCGGGATCTCAGAAGTTTCGGGTCTAACTGTGCTTTACAGTCATCTCGGTTGCCCCCAGCCCTACAGGCAACTTGTTCGCCACTGGCAGTGGTGACATGCGGGCAAGAATCTGGAGGTATGTTTTACACATTCAATTCTTATCGCAGAGTTGTGTCCAGCGCATTTGTGGAGGCGAGCTAACCCGGTCTCTTTCTGGCAGATACTCCACTTATACCGGACGGTAATGGGCTCGATGATGGGAAGCTTCGGCGCAAATGTGACTTCTTTTGTTTGTTTAATCCACAATGTCGTAGCCTCTTTGAAGATGGTCTGGGTTTGTTTATGCGTTCGACCTTGGGAAGGGTTGTCCCGTCACATCGCAACTTCAGATTTTCGTTTACTCGGTGATATTCTTGTTGAATTACATTTTTCAAAAATGACAAAACTCTGCATGTATGGATAGCAGCTAAGCTGATATTTTGACTGACAAGAGAATCTTTACTCCGTTGCCGTGATTTGCTCCTTCGCGGATGTGTTAACTGGAGTGGTGGTCGTTCTGGACCAGTTGCAACAGTGCTGAGTATTATTCTGCTGACGTACGTGCCAGATACCCAGATGTAAGTGGCTTCACGGTGATTTGATCCATGAACCCAGCCCGTCTGCCTCCGGGCAGCTCGACAGGGTTCTGGGTTAATAGGAAGATTATTTTATCGTCCAGTCATAGACAGGAACGTCTGTCACGGATATTCCTTGCTTGGTACATGGTAACGGCCCTGAGACTGAGGGATGATGCCGAAGCACCAGAAACAGGCCGTGGCCTCAATATCAGCTTGGACCAGCCACATGATGCCTGCTGTGGTATATCTGGCCCAGACGATCAGAAACATATATCAACATGGTCGGTGGCAGTGGTATCCCTGGGTTTATAATTCCTGTAGGCACATGGTCCAGACCAGGTGCGATTTCCTGGTCCTGGTACAGTGTCAAGTACAGAACTAGATACTCCGTATGCATAATTGATCAGTTATCCCTTAGCTGATGATCTCTCCACACTGAGACT
The DNA here is from genome assembly GCA_011319215.2 of Scortechinia acanthostroma. Lineage (NCBI taxonomy): Eukaryota > Fungi > Ascomycota > Sordariomycetes > Coronophorales > Scortechiniaceae > Scortechinia > Scortechinia acanthostroma. The sequence goes on from JAABUG020103096.1 coordinate 12,157, forward strand.
AGAAACAAGTGGTTCGCTGACAGGAAATAATCAGAACGATCAGCCTTCCAGGTCAAGGGGTAGAATCAGAATGCATGCCTCCAGGTACGAGGAGCATTGGCAAATGCAAGTGATGGCAGAGGTCAGGGCTGCATGAGGGAGGTCACGAGATGGAAAGAAACCACGGGGATAGACAGATACTAACATAGGTATCAAAGTTGCTGACGGGAGCGATCAATTGACATGGGGGGTCCCACACAAATAGTTACCTAAGTTTGTTGGATCTTCCATAGTTATGTATGTAGTCAGCCAGAGATTCTACAATTTATCCCTGTCAAAAAGAGAATGTATTAAGTTGGTAGACTGTGCAAGGTCAGCCCCGAACTGCGGTTGCCTTGCGTTGAAGATGCCCTGTTGATCACGAGGGACTACGGAGTACTATCCATGAAGATATCCACGCAGTCCATGCAAGTACAGTCAAATAAAATACATTATCACATCACCTCGGCCTATCAAGTGTCAACTTAATTATTTGACTCGGATAGTGGGTAGGACGGAGAGACTATCTCGACAATACTAGCCGCGCATAAATGAATCGGACAGTCACCAGTCGCCGAATTTCCGTAGCCATTGGCGGCTAGCTGGAATTATCTCACAGGCTGGGTCTATCAAGCATAAGGTACCTAGTTTAGGGTACCGCCTAATAGGGTTAAGCTAGCTTGGTAAGGTACCTTTGTAGTATGTCTCAGTGCATTGAGGGCTGCCCATTATTGATAATTAGTAAATCGCTAACATAATATTTGACCTATCATACGGATTACTCAGATGGTCTAGTTGTGATCAGTGGGTTTCTGGTTGAGTTGAAATGAGAAATAGTTGGAACCTTGAATAGGATGAGTGTGAGGTTCCGGTGGAATGGCTGATCGATCGGAGCTATGAGAAGGATTCTCGGCTACGGATGAAAATCATTGGTGAATTGATATGATAGTATCTAGTCCTAAATAACTAAGAAGGATGAATGTATCAAGTCATAGCCGCTGCAAAGGAGTCTTGACTATCTAGATACAGCCTTGCTCCTCGTACTTTGTATATGACTGTGAAAGGGGAAAGATCGGCGTTTGGAACACGGCCCCGGAGCTAAGTGGGAACCACTCCGTAAAGTTTGTCTAATAATGCACAGACTGTCCTTAAATATCTCGATCATCATCAGTGTATGCTGAGTACGGAGTACCGTATCAATGATGCGAGCTTGTCACGTCTGTCTACCTACTAAATATTCAATAGTATATATCTAGATTGCATTAGGGCTCTCTTTAAACATGACGTCTCTTCATCTCGTGATACCAGATCAGGTCAAAGATCGACAGGTGGTTGTCAGACCAGCCACTTGCCCAACTGTTCAAATGGTACGGAGGTACTCCGTATGTATTTGGCATGTATCAGTTTTAGGTCGTAGCTGGAGATAGATAAGTCCAATCAACTTTTTTCAGGACACCTTGAGCATTATCGTAGCCTCCAAGGTCACACAACATTGGAAAATACGAAGTAGGCAGACTATTGCCACTCCAATAAGCGGATGTGTCCCGAGAAGAAGGATCTTCAAACTTGGGAAGCGGACTTTCCCTCGCCGATGACACCGACCGCTTCCACTAGATACCTCAGGTATTAATACCCTGATAGTCGGTGATTCTCGGTGCTTTCCGGTATGGATCAGCGTCGACGATTTATGCGGACCACTCATGAGAGCCACTTCTCCAACCTATGGACCCAAACTTCCGAGTCTGACTGTGCCATGGAGACGACGACAAGATCATGGTGCTTTGGCAGTTTTCATCTATGGAACGCAAACCACGGGTGGACGAATCTCCGCCGCCCCGACTTGAAGAAGGCCCGGCCCGCAACGAGAAGTATATGAAGACGGGAAACGGGGAACAACCAAATAGTTAAGTCTATTCAAGTTGTAACTTGCTTGCTTTTTCCTTCTTCTTCCTCTTCGCGCATAGGCGAATAGCATCCTTCATGCTGATACTTAACTAGTCAATCTGTGCTGTGGTGTGCTCACCAGCCAGGAAAATGACATATGATGATATGTTACACAGTGAAAGGGAGGGGAGGAAATAATAGAAAAGGGGCTGAAATGTGAGTTGTAACTATTTTGAGCTGCAGGTTCGGTATAAAATATGGGACATATGGCGCTTCATGTACATCATAAAAGTGCCTCCCATATACCTCTCGTACAGTAGTATATAACAAGGAGATCACTAGTGTGATGTTGAAATGACGATGAAGAGAGATAGGTCCACTGACATATTTTGTGGTAGTACTGTCCTCTATGCTGTAGGCATTTCGGCCCTTGCTCTTGACTGTATCAGCTTGGTAGCATATTTATTGCTTACGATTGCAGTCATACCGCTTGTCCATGAGATCTATCTTCATCTTTCCCCTTTGTAGATACATATTTCAGCAATTCGAGAAACACTTCGTGGGAGCTTCAGTTCCGGTGCATTATCCGTAAAATGCTTAGTCTTAGGTAAATCTGTCTACAAAGATCTGCATGGGCTGAACGACTGGGGTGATTCACCTTGAGTTTTCAACAGGAGCAGTCAGTCCAGAACTTAAGAACTTATGGGGCCCCAAAATTCGAAAGACAGGAAAAGGGGGCGAAATAAGATAGATGTTGGTTGAATGGACATTTGTCGGCAGTCGCGGCTATTGAAAACTAATGCCTGAGAGGACATGAGGCTAAGTCTGGACTCTGGAGTCCGGTGAGGCTACCAAGAACCAATTGTAGTCCATTAGTAGTTTTAGTACACGGTCTGCTCCACGGCCCACACAGGAGACTAAACTAGTACTCCGTCTGTACCAAAGGACGGAGTACCTGTGGGCCTGGGCCAAACCTTGCAAGTTAGTAGATAATTCCAGTCATCTGGCCAAGGAGAAATTAGTGGAGGGCTTCTAGCAAATCAGAGGAAACACTTGAGCACTATTGATCGCCCGTGAGCGGTCCGTTCAGTAGCTCTGGCACTCTGCCGGGTGAACCCTGCTCTTCGATTTTATCATCCTTACTCCGTGCTCTGAGGCACCAATCGACTTAAGTGCAGTAGCGGCCACAGAGCACCAAGACTGGTTATTAGAGAGGATTGAACTGAATTAATGATTTGGTCAACAGATAGGTCCTATCATAGTGCGCCATGACGGAAGATCGAGAGTCCGTTTGTGCTGAAGCCGAAAAGGGGATAGAATATCCAACTGACAGTCTTGTCCATACACCATCCACTCCTAAACCTTGAGCTACCAGCTTTCAGCTTGAACCCTCAGAACTTCGGGCGCCCTGGAGCAGGCAGCAACTTCAACCACTGAGAAGCTGGCTTTTCCTTCCGAAGCTGCCGCCTCAAATCACAGACTCCACCCAGTAACCTTGGCCCGGACGAAGTCAAGAATCCTCATTCACCAAACCCTTGGGATCAAACAAAGGGAGGATCTCGGATCGGCTGGCGAGTTGCAACAATCTGAGCTGCTGACGAAGAACTAAGGACCGCTCATATAGATGTCGGGAGTACAGGGAACTGAATAGATACTGAGTGGAACGAAGAAGTACCTATCGACCTACCTATCTTGCCTCCCGGAGTCCCGGGGTAAACTCAGATGGACATTGGACATATTGGGTTGGTCTCATTGATACAGGCATGGCCGCGTGAGCCACCGTTTCAGGATCGACATCCAGGTGACGGCTGAAGATCTGTACGTAGTTTACTCAGCACCATGTCAGTGTCTTTGAATAGGTTAATGGATATTCCAAGAGTTCAGGTGCCTGCCTACCTGCATGGATGACGAGGGTATCCCTGTTGTTTCCCATCCCACACCCACTGGAATACGAGCATTATTTCTATTAGGGGCCCGATAATGAGATCCAGCCAGCCTGACTGGATCACCACTTCACCACTCAGAATCTGGAATTCTCGATTTTATGAAGAAAGGGAAAAAATAGGAATCCGTCCGGTTTGGCGTTTCAAATGCCAGGCAATTGAGCCGGTCCATTCTGGCGGGTCAGATGATGCATACCCACGATTTTTACTTGGACAGTTCATGGCAACTGCGTATATCGCGGAAATTGTGTCAAACTGCCCCAGTTGCCATACCTTCCAACAATGGATATTCATTTTGCATTGGAATCAGTCAAGAAGTACCAAAATTATATACCAGCAGTCCATACCATTAAAAAGTGGAGCGCCTCGAGACACAGCGATCTAAAATAACGTGCAAATAAATCATTAGGGGAGACACAGTCCAGTGTAATAACTGTTGGGGTTCATGATATCTATGAATGCTAGCCATAGTTGCCATACTATCAGGCCAATGCATGAGCTATGACAGCGTGACACAATGGTACAGTGATTGCCATCAAGCCCCCCGATCGGAATTTCAACACGGATTCCGCCATTGGGCACAAGGGCTAAAAGAAAAGTGGTCCTCAAGGCCACCATCAAACTATTTGTTGACTTCCGGCGGTGACTAAAAGTGTCATATCCAGTCTAGATACCGGTAAAGTGGTGACGAGCGGCTAAGGAAAGGGGAAAGATCTAGATCACCCAATAACAATAAGCATTTTGTTATTACCATTTGCCCCCCTCTCCAACCCAACAAGAACGAGGGAATACTGACCACTGACCAGCAGCTTCAGCTATGTGCCCAATCTTCAGGGACATGACTCGAAGGGTGCCATCTTTATCCGCGGAGTACTCGACTATCTTATACACATCATTATTACTTGAGAGGTTGTCATTCTAGCTCATCAGGCCAACTGGGTGCAACTTACTCTGTTCCCATGCCGACAATTTACAACCAGGGAGATCAGAATAGCCTGAGCAATCATATGAATTGTCAGCTTATTAGTAGGTAATAAGGCTGTCTTCATCATTAACTTAGAATTAGCACGTCATGCCTAAGGCACTTAAGTAGAAAGGACAATGCTTGGTGGGGGTGTAATATATTAGACTACCTACCTGTTCCTCAAGATCAAAAATAATGGATAATAATAATTCCTAAGGTACTTCTGTGTGCTGTAGTATTACTATTATGATTTTCCTTGAATATATTCCTTTCTTACTACTTCTCTTAAAATCATACATTGTTTTGATTGGGAATTCTTTTTCAATTTCTACGGTACTCTCTTCAAGCTTAGGTATTGTTTCTCTGTCCAATCCTTGCTTTCATTTCTGTGTCTTTTTATCTGGTTCCGCTATTTTCTTTGCTTCCGCCGTGTTTAATCATTATTATTATTTATTTTGGAGAGGTATTTTATTTTTAAGTTTTTATTTATTTATTTTATTCTATTTCCCCCTTCCTCTCTATGTAATTCGGTGTTATTTTCATATATGCAGGTTCACTCATACAAACATACATACGCTGTACTCTAACTAGGTAAGTGTCATCCTTAGGTTAATCTCCTTAATGCTTCGTCTTGTCTCTCACTCTCTCTTTTGATCGTGGCCTAAGCCTTCAGGCTAACTAAATTAGCAAGCCAGATCCTGGTCACTGTCCACCCCCGCTGCTTCCACTGTTCTGGGACACAGGGAAGAAGGATTTAGTTATGAGGATCATGCAGGTATATCTAGTTCTAGATCACCACCACCACACGCCCAAGAGGAGGCGGAAACGAGTGTAGTCACTGGTCATTGTTCACTGGCCAATATAAAGGAATTCTCACTCTGAGTTGGATAAGCAACAAAGACTCTTAAAGTGGACTTTCTGCTGATCATCTCGAGCACCTTCTTGTTCTATTACTTCATATCTTCTTTCGATTCCTCATTGTTCACATTGTCGCCATTGTTAATAGATATATTGGTTCGCCTTTATTCGGTCATCTCATTCTCAATACCCAGAAGAGGCCTTTCTTGCCAGTGCACCAGTACCCATATATCTACGATCTATATTGTGGGTACTTTGGCCATCTGCCCTATGACATTCTCTTGCTTGCCTCCAAAGGCTGGTTCTTAAGATCTTCTGCGTCTCTGACCTACCTCATCCACCGAGTATACTGGACCCTCTTTGCATCGTGGAAGCTGGCATTGGGAGATCGAACCCTACCAAAGACCTAGCACAGCAATTTGAACCTCAAAAGCTTTCAAGAGCCCGACTGTGCTTACTTATATAGTAAGGGCTGTCAAGGAGACCTCTATGCGGATTCTTGGATCCTTGCCGTCTTTCTGTCAGAGAAACCGAGAGATATAGATACTGGAATCGAGAGAGTTCGGGGGTCTCACGAGATCCAAGGTTATTCACCTTGCTTGCGACGCAATGGAAACAGCAGAGCCAGTTTCATACGAGTTCGCCGGCCATGCAATCGGTTCAATGGCTCCTCGTCGGCTGCTGCACGCGGGCCTTGGATCAAACTTCTCTTACTACAATAACCCGACTACCTCTTTTCCTTTGTCCTATCACCAACCGTCTTCCACGCCGTATGGCTTCAGTCATACGCTAAATCAGCACCCTCATCAACTCCCGGGCTACCAACACTTCTACCTTACTGGTCATCCATCGTTCAATTCGCAGCCAGTGCGTCTCTCATCTGAACCACCAACGGTTCAGCAGATACCCGACATCCGCCCAGCGAAGAACGCCATCAGTCGCATTGTGAGGGAGCCGTTGGCAAAATTGGAACAGAGCGTGCCCTCGCAGCCTGTTGCAGTGGCTCAACCGCCTGCCACTGGGGCTAGCCAGGAGAAGGGCGCTGGCTCGGCTGAGAGTGACTTCTCGACGGAGGTAGATATCCTTATGAAGACCATCCAAGCAAAAGCTGCCCCTCAACTGTCCGGTCTACAATCGTTACCCTCACTCCAGCTGTTGACACACGGCGGTGAGCATGGCTTCTCTCAGACCTATGCCATGATGACGTCGACCCCGCGACGCAACATGGCGGTTGACGAGCTCGCTTCCCGGCCAGGAAAGAAACGCAAGTACATATGCAGTCTTGCCAATTGTGGGAAGAGCTTTGCTCAGAAGACTCATTTGGAAATTCACACGAGGGCCCACACTGGGGATAAGCCATTTGTAAGTGCACCCAACAATAAACCCTCACTCCAGCAACACCGGTTTCTGACATTGCATTCCGTCGTTAGGTATGCAAAGAGCCTTCGTGCGGACAGCGTTTCTCCCAATTGGGCAATCTCAAGGTAACGCACCGAGAGAATTTCCATACCGATGATGAAGGAATCCAATCCTGACATATAATGCTCATAACTAGACACACGAACGACGCCATACAGGCGAGAAGCCCTTCCAATGCGATATCTGTCAGAAGCGATTTGCCCAAAGAGGCAATGTTCGTGCCCACAAGATCACTCACCAACATGCTAAGCCCTTCACTTGTCTACTCGATGACTGTGGGAAACAGTTCACTCAGCTCGGTAACCTCAAGGTATATTGCCTCTATAACGCGTGGCTCCTGTCCTAGACATTCTTTGAGCTAATCAATTGAGCAGTCGCACCAAAATAAGTTCCACGCCAACACGCTAAGGAACTTGACTCTCAAGTTTTCTCAAATGTCCGAGGCGCAACTCATGAACCCCCAGGATCGCCAGCTCTGGGAGTACTTTGCCACTCTCTATAAAAACAGCAACAAAGGCATCAAGGGTCGTGGCAAGGATCGGAGGATCTCCCCCACATCCAAGTCCAAAGACGGGTCTGCCGTATGCACGCGAATGCAATCTTTCGAAAGTGATGAAGACGTCAAGGCATCACGCGGCAGTCGTGAAGCCTCATCTGCATATACTGGTAGCTCCAGCGGAGAAGAAGAAGACCAGGAGACCTATTACGCCGATAGAAGAGGCCATTGAAAGGTGATATTTCAGTATCTCAGCAGCTTCATATTCATTTCCGTGCTTTAGATTTTCCTTTCCCTTTTCTTTCTTTCTTTTTGTCTTGTTTCGAGATACCAACTTTTGTCTGCCTTGGAATTGCGCTTCTTCCGTCCAGTCTATTGATACATTTCTCACCTTCATTTGCTATCTGGCTCATATGTTTTCTGGAGTTTGCCGGTCACGGTTTGTTCCGGTGTTTCTTGAGGTTATCATCATGAGGAGAGTCCAGCTGCAGAAAGGAAAGGCTCAATCTTGTACAAAACCAACATCAACAGACATGTTTCAGTATATAGGAGCACTTGTGGCTCGAGACCTACTAATTGTCGCCCACGGGCTGACGCGAATTGAAACATCATGCTCAGGTGGACAATAGTCCCCAGAGGGAGTTTTCGCTCTCATGGCTATGTCGATGCGTTTAATCATATGTCCGAAGAGTCCCATCTGCGAGAATTGTTATATGAGCTCGTAGAGTGGCTACCGGCCTCTAGTGACATGATGCTAAACTAGGAAAGACTTGGTATTCTCATACACCAGAAATGTTACCCATGTGCTTGGTAACACGCGGAGGAGGTTCGGTCCCAAGCCCTTGTAGAAACCAGTAAACCCTTCTTGAGCCCAAATCTGCGCCATTGCATCACGAACGCCACGATACACAAGGTGAGCGTCATACGTCTGCAGACGAGATCTCAGCACCTGGTATGGATAGGTGACACAGCCTGCGAAGATCTTTGAAAGGCTGGAGGTAAGAAAGAAATCGAAGTTTCCCAACTGCCTTGCCGGTGTCGCTCCTGAACCTATGCTATCGCCACTGGAACGCGAAGCCGAACTCGTCCTTGCACGGTACGCTTTCAACTTCTCATACGCCATGAACTGAAGCGCTCCATGGCTGACTCCGAATAAAGCGGGTAAGAGACCCCGGTAAAAGCCACGGATACCCTCTGAGCGGTAGATCTGTGCTACACCGGTGGTGAAAGATGCATAGGCTCCGGGGGTTTTGGAACCGGTGGATAACATGCGGGTTTTGATCACCCATATAGGATTTGTCAAAACCGATGTGGCAAGGCCTAAAGCAAATATAGCAAATCACCACAATCAGCACATGTGATCTCGTGGGCATTGCAGTCCGATGATGCGCAGATGGGCGAAGATCATACCTGCCAGTCCGGATGCAACAAAGTAGTCGGACGAGGTGAGCTCCGGCACTCGAGAGCCGCGTAGGCTCCGCATCAGATCCTTGGTCTTCCCATAGCAAAGAAAGTACAGCGCCCAGCTGGTGGAATTCCCAATAATGTTGGGTGTTAACCCTCGGTAAAATGCGGTGATTCCGCCCTCGCGGCGTGAAATCTCTCGGATGACACGGAGCGATCCACCAAGTTGAGATGGCGAGGATCGGTCGACTAAGTCTCATTGCGCATGCGTTAGCCAGTGAAGATGTCCTCGTATCTCCCCGAGAAATAGCATACGCATCCAATCACGTACCCTGTAGCCTTGTCTTCAATAAATCCAGCGGATGGAGGCAGAGTGTAGAGACTATTCCCGCCGTAAATCCTGCTATGGTCTCCACAAAGGATGGCGACAAGCCATCCTTTATAGTCATCAAACTTGTGGTGATTCTTCAGAATCTTTTGGGAGCGCGTGAACTGACTTTGGGTGAAGGAGAGATGTTGCGCAAACTTGCGGGTCTTTCTTCTCTTGCTCCTCGGCAATAAGCGCAGCAATCCGGCGAGGCGGTTTAACTCCGCGTAATTGCTCAAGATGATGCGATGGACGTTGAATGATATTCTACACTTGAGCGAAGCGTCGTAACCGTCTGATTCGGCAAGGCTTTCTACACATACGAATACTGATTGATAATTGAACCGCATTCCTTCAAGGATGCGCCCATTTGCCGCGGGTTGTTGGTTTGTCCCGAATGGACGTCAGAACGGCATAGCATTTCTCGAGGGAAAAAATCATCAGTCTATTAAAAGCGCAGAACATTCGCAAACATGAAACAAGTTTAGAAATACATGAGTGTCAATGTGATATTCAAAACATCGACATGAAGTATGAATGAGGGCTCGAGAATGCAGGGCCTCCTCTCAGCCTCTGTGTTGGAGAGAGCAACAGGCGCCGATGATGACGATACTGAGAATACCATTCAAGTCTGAAAACCAATTTTCATAATCCCAGTTTCCTATCATCTGCTTTCTTAAGCGAGGGGCGAAAACAACCTGTTCGGAGGATCAGCTGTCTGAGATCGAGGGAGCAAGATTTGGCTGAGGTATACTTGAAGAGCGTGGGTCTGGGTTCGCTGTATGTGTAGCCTGTTCCCCTCGTAAGCATTTCTCTTAAGATTGAAATCTGAAGGGCGAGTTCCATACCCAGATAGATTATCAGAGGCAGATAGCCACTGCGAGAAAAGAACCGTCAATACTGTAACCGGGACTAAAAAACCTCACCGAAAGGGTGTATTACTAGTGGATAGCGACTCTCGAGACGTCAATGACCTTGGAGATTCTCTCCTGGAAATCAAAATGTCTGGTCAGCAGGGGAGCTATAGGCTGAGAACATTTGCATTGACGAAGATCCTACCTTAGTTTCCTCCGAAAACTGAACCATTTCGGCGATGAACGTGAAATAACTATATCGACACTCAGGAACCTTGAAGTCAGGAAAGGCGAGTAGAGACTGAGCAAGAAGTTTATGGAATGCGGAGTTCTTGGGCGGAGTTAAAGGTAGAAACGAGCAGGTGGTGAAGCTCAAGAGTTTTCCGGGAACTCTAAGGCAGAAAAAGCTGCCTCCAAAGTCCGCAAGATGCCCGTTTTGCAAACCGCATCGAACACGTTCCGCGCCTGTGTCTGAACCTACAACCATTGTCACTTTTTGACACCCATCATTTTTGCCTAGGGTCTCCTCTACCTTTTCACTATTCCTCAAAGAGAATTTGGTCCAAAGATATATCAGTCAGATAACTTAAGCTGAGAGTCGGCAACATGTCCGGCGCGAGGCACTGGTGAGTAACCGCTTTTATCTACGACGCAAACCGAAAGACTGACTAGGAGGTTCTTAAATTTGTAGGGAGCAAGATAAGGAGGCGACCGTTTACATCGGAAATCTCGATGAACGGGTTACCGATAGCCTGGTATGGGAGCTGATGTTGCAGGCTGGGCGCATCGTTAATGTTCACCTTCCCAAAGATCGAGTGACGCAGTCACACCAGGGTTACGGCTTTGTCGAATTCATAAGCGAGGAGGATGCTGAATATGCTTCGCGAATAATGAACGGCATTCGCCTTTATGGAAAACCAATACGAGTCAACAAGGCATCCGCCGATAAACAGAAATCTGTGGAAATCGGAGCAGAGCTCTTCGTTGGAAACCTTGATCCTTTGGTCACGGAGCAGGTCCTCTATGACACATTCAGTCGCTTTGGAACGCTCGTCAATATTCCAAAGGTAAGACTCCGATATATACCCATCTAATAGGGTATTTTTCCTTTGCTGCAAAAAGCTAACAAACTGCAGGTTGCACGCGATGATAACAACCTTTCGAAGGGTTATGGATTCGTATCATTTGCCGACTTCGAGTCTTCTGATGCTGCTATTGCCAACATGAACGGACAATATCTAATGAACAAACAAGTGTCCGTGCAATATGCCTATAAAAAAGACGGCAAAGGCGAGCGGCACGGTGATCAGGCAGAACGAATGCTGGCTGCGCAGGCTCGCAAGCATAATGTTCGTCCGCCAACCCAGCCGCTTCCACCACAGTTCAGCACCCCAGGAACTCCAATGGCGGCCGCTGGGATGGCTAATGGAGACGCCACACAACCGTTGAGCGCTGGTCCACCAGAATTAGCGACGGGAAGAGGCGTACCGCCGCCTAACTTGGGCTTCCAGAACGTACCTCCGCCGCAAGCTAATCGACCACTCCCTCCCACCACTCCCTTGGCAAATCCACCCCCCGGTTTGCCGGCAAGACCTCCGCCGTCGCAAGCTGGTTACGGTGGCCCTCAGACTTTTCTCCCCCCTGGTTTCAATAATGCTGGCCCACAGCCACCCTTCCCACAGCAAGCAGCACCGCCGCCGGGGTTCGTGCCACCAGGTTTCGGTCCTCCATCTGGAACTCCTAACCCTCCACCATTACCACCGGGATTCCAGCAACCTGGTTATGGTGGCGGCCGCTGAGGTTCAAGTTATTTGTCTTCGCTCTTCCACGTGCATCAATGCAGAAACATATCTCTTATGCATTACTTTTGACAAAAAAGGCCCTTTCTCACAGTCTCGCCTCGTTGTGATGCGACGAGAGCATGTAATCTAGATTCTCTAACTTTTGTACCAAAGCACGCCACGATATGGCAGATCGGTTTGCTCTACAGGCCTATTGGGCTGACTAATCCATTGATAATGAGTTGAAAGAGTTGGGCGGAAATTGGACTGGAAAGGAAATTACATGATTGATCGGGTTATATCTTCCTTCCATTATTCTCACGGTGAGGCAGCATGTCATTACTCGAACTGGTAACATTCATCGACGGGTATATGTTGCGATTGTGCTTGATTCACATCAGACTTCACAAAGTGAACTGCTTATATTCTGATGCAATCTTGGCGTCTAGCGATACGGGCCAAAACACGAAGATGGAAACATGTCCTGGTTAGGATAGAAGTAGTGTCATTCGATAGCATCAAATAAATACTTCCAGAGCCGGCTCCTTCTGGGTGCTCGCAAAATTGCATGGACTCGAGAAGAAGGACACGCTTGATAAACGTAAAGAAATGAGAGCAACGGCAAAAGAAAGTCTGGTCAGCAAACAAGAGCCACTGTGCTTCGGAAGTGCTGATTTCCAATGAAAGTGCAAACAATAGGCGACAGGAACAGCGATAGAGAATTGGAGTATTGGAGTATTGGAGTAGGAGCGGTGGTTAAGAGAATGACACGAACTTCGGGTCCCTGGGCCGGCCGTCAGGACCAATGTTGTGGGTAGCAAACCGTCGTTGTGTGTAGATGCGACGAGCTTCATCGAAGTTAACATTCTGCGACTTCATGATCTTCTGCACCTCGCGTTTTGCTTTGTCATCCAAGCCGGCTCTTGTGTCGCCATCTGCGATGTTGGACGATAGATCGAACTGTGATGAGGAAAGGCCCGCCTCCAGATCACCCGTAAAGCTAGAGGGAAGGCGATGATAAAGATGATTTGGGGTTGGGATTAAAGGCAACCACCGGGACCGGGTGAGATAAAGCGCTGCCAACGGGTGTCAGATGGGTTATGACAAGATGTACAGCTTGAGCATCATACCAGTCCCGCAAATCACGACCGCAAATGTGAGGAAATAAAGTGTATAGTACGCCATAGTGACGGTGTATATGCAATTATGCGCACTTCGGCGAGTAATTCTTGATGTTGCTATGTTAGTTAATATGACTTCCTACAGCGGATGTACCGGATACTGGCGGCAAGGCAGATGCGATTCGTGATATGCGGCAAGTCCTCAGAAGATTCGTTCAGGTAGAAGCCAGTAACGTGTGATGCTGGCTGGGCAGGATACTGCCACGACCAGCTACATAGTAAGCATCTGAACAGGAAGACGGTGGAAAGTAGTTGGCACTCGAAAGGTCACGTCCAACAGACTTGAAGGCGCATCAACGTCAAGCTGAGAAAGGCTGCACGGAGTACGGAGTACCTTAGCTAGTTGAGAGGTACGTAAGGTACGGATAAGGTAGCTCATCGGCACCAAGATATGATTGGAAGCAGCCTGGCCTTTGTGGAGAGGAGCGGGCGGCGTGGTCGTTTGGAGCGGCTCTTCCTGAATGACTTAACCTTGAAGGTCAGACTATGCCCGAAACGGTCGCCTTAGCGAGTTGGCTTCTGTTCTTGGCACGGGCGCACACAATAACGATCCCAGGCAATTAAGTATACCAGCCTCGCGTCGAGTTCGATCTGTTCCCATTCAATCAGCTTGAAAGAGACAATTTCACAATGGCCGCCGAAAGAACGAACGTTTCCAGCGACATTGTCTGGCAGATCACTCGTATGTTCACCTCTTTTTTGCGGTTTCCTAATCTTTCTACAGTGGAGTTACGGAGTTTTCTGTGTCTTTTGCTCTGTCAAAAATTGTCCGCTCATGTCCTTATTTTTTGGCTGATTCATATACTCTGAACAGGCAGCCAGAATGCTTTTCTGGTCAACCGGAGGACCGGTGGTGGCTCCCAGTTCTCCCGCGATCCCCTGAACCTGCAGAACAAGCAGTCTTTCAAGGTACGCGTCTGGAGAACCTCTGTGATTTCAATGGTGCTAGAAATGCTGACCTCAATACCGCGTATAGTATGCCGGCTATGCCAACACCAAGGTATTTCGCACATCATCAGCTCCCAGTCTTTCAGCAATACAGAGGAATTGTGTCTGAGATTCTTATGAACAGGCCGTCGGTGTGCAGGCCACTGAGAACGGTGGTGTTGTTGTCATGACCAAGAAGCCTAGCAACCCTCAGCAGCCCGCAAAGAACGTGGTCAGCGTCAGCTGGGGCCCTAACGCTTCCACCCGCAAGTAAGCAGAACAGCTATTTTCTCACCGCTTTGCTGTACGGCATTGTATGAAGCCGGTTTTGCTAATCAGAGATATTGTTCTATGGGTACAGGATCTACAAGGCTGTAGCAAGCAAGACCGCCAAGAACGGCTACCGCGCCGACCTCCGTGAAGACGCCGTTGCTCGTGTGAGCGCTATCCGTCGCTCCCAGAAGCCCAAGAAGGACACTGCCCCCAAGAAGCTCAGAGGCGCTCAGGCCAGAAAGGCCGCTCAGCAGAAGTCGGAGTAAATTGGAGACTTAGAGCAACGAGAACGCCGAAGACGAGAGGTCAAGGAACGGGCGCGTCGACTGAAATAGAGCCGTGCTGGTCAAGGGCGAAAGCGTCCCTGTAATTTAGCAATATCATTATTGGGTATTGTCCTTCCGAGGCCGTCAACAATCTCAGCACCAAAAAAAGAAAGCGAGAATCAAATGCCATGCATGAATGTTTGAGTCCAGATTAGGTTTGCCGGGTTATAGGACAAGAGTCTCGTAATTTAGCTCGCCTTGTTTCTACCGTTCGATCGCCTACAACATGATCATTACTTGTAGTTGGCACATGTTCCGGACTTTGAGAGACGACAGCCGCTTATCGGGCCGAAACGTATTGTAGAACCTGATCGGACAAACTTGGTGCTTTCGTCTTTTCCCGCAAGTAACACTCAACTCCGCCTTTTCCCGAGTTCATGCTGGACAAATGGAATCAACTGGCAAGTTCCGTAGGTTCCTCGGTGATGCATATCGTGGAACACACGAAAATTGCCGGAATCTGGGGCGTCCAGATCGGATCGAGTCGACGACTCTGACGTATGGCCAAATAACATGGGAAACCTAGTTTCCGGTCCTGTACCATGACAATACGGGACATGGATAGCTACAGTGAACTGGATGTAGAATAGATCTATGTACTCCTCGTGCTCTATAGACTAGGTAAACAGTCTCGGCAGGTTGAACTGATAGACGAATGCGAAAAGTGTATCCAAAGTCCATTCTTCTATACAGACCTACCATAAGATGACAAGAGCATCGTTAGCAGTTAGGTATAACGTACCTATTCATTAAATACGTTGGCGGTGATTTTCATTGGGCAATTAGGTGAGTTTAGGAAGTCTCCGGTAAGATCAAATACAACTCTTTAACATCGGAGTAAAGCTGTGAGAGCTCTCTCTAGATACTCTCCCCACATGTGATCTCCCGTTGTCCGTCTAAGTCCTTTATGAGAACAGAGAACAACAGAGCAATCATTTCAATAATAACCAACATAAATTATTTCCTTACCCACCCGAGACAGTAAGGTAGTAATGGGTATCATAGTATCATACCTGGCTTACGTACCTAGTCGTCGCCATACGTGTTCCTGTATCTATAAGAACTCATAGACTGCCTAGCTCTTGTCTCACTTTCTCGATCTCCGTCTTTAAATCCAGATTGCCAGGCTATCGTCAATTCCTCAAGAAATGTATGTCCAATGTGGTCTATCAATGTATAGTTCTTGTTTCTGCTATTCACACCGTTTGGTTCTGCCTTCCCCATTCATCTCCTTCCCAACCCAGAATATGGCGTGTTGTTTGTTCCCGTTTGGTGTCCCGTTACCCCTCCCAACTGGCCTCCTACGTGCCCCTCCGTAGCTTCCCTCTATCCCACCTGCTCCACCCCCGCTCAACCTCAAGTGCTTTCTTTCGCCCGCGACCGGTTGTCCTTCTTCCATCAACATTTCCCCAAGCTTGCGTCGGTCCGATTCTGTCTATCCGTCTTACTCACACGCAATACAGATACGTTACTTTTCTCTTCTCAATCAATAGCTACCAAGCATAAACCTCTAAGCTCTCATCATGGTCAAGGCGGGTAAGCATCTGATCGGCTTCTTGGAGAGACCACCGAGAGAGTCATCCTTCTAATTCATTCCTATAGCTGTCCTCGGAGCCTCTGGTGGCATTGGCCAGGTTTGTACCCTCTGCTTCACCGCTCATGACTTTGTCACATACTGATATTCATTCTTGTCGCATCTTTAGCCTCTATCTCTTCTGTTGAAGGCATGCCCTCTGGTTGATGAGCTTGCTCTCTACGATGTTGTCAACACCCCCGGCGTGGCTGCGGATCTGTCTCACATATCTTCCACCGCTGTATGTGACAACTCCCTAGACTCTTCAACTCAAGTGACTCTATCCTCGTTCCTGACTCGCGCTTGCAGAAAGTCTCCGGCTACCTTCCCAAAGATGATGGTCTGAAGAATGCATTGACTGGCACTGATGTTGTCGTCATTCCTGCTGGAATTCCTCGTTAGTACTACTACTCGGGAGGAATAAAAACAACTGCTGCTCTTCTTCTGACTCAAATTCTTCCCAACAGGCAAGCCTGGCATGAGTCGTGACGACCTTTTCAATATAAATGCTGGTATTGTCCGCGACTTGGCGACGGGAATCGCACAGTACTGCCCCAAGGCCTTTGTACTCATCATCTCGAATCCTGTGAACTCCACCGTCCCAATCGCCGCTGAGGTGCTCAAGAAACACGGTGTCTTCGACCCCAAACGCCTCTTTGGAGTCACCACTCTGGATGTTGTCCGTGCCGAGACCTTCACTCAAGAATATTCCGGCCTGAAGGACCCCTCCAAGATCCAAATCCCGGTCGTTGGCGGGCACTCTGGCGAGACCATCGTTCCCCTCTTTAGCAAGGCTTCCCCGGCTTTGAATATTCCTGCAGACAAGTATGACGCTCTTGTGAACCGTGAGTCTCTGCACTATATCAACAAGTATTCGCGACTTGCGACTGACTCGTCCGTAGGCGTCCAGTTCGGCGGAGATGAGGTAGTCAAGGCTAAAGATGGCGCCGGCTCCGCCACCTTGTCCATGGCTTATGCTGGCTTCAGGTTTGCCTCTTTCCCCAGAGCTTGTATTTGTCTCTCTGCTAATTCGAGGTAGATTTGCCGAAAGCATTATCAAGGCTTCGAAGGGCCAGTCAGGAATTGTCGAACCCACTTTCGTTTACTTGCGAGGCGTCACTGGTGGTGAGGAAATCGCCAACGAGACTGGTGTTGAGTTCTTCTCGACCCTTGTCGAACTCGGAGTAAGTGTTTCCCGTCTTCAGTACCGTTTCTCATAGTATATGCTAAACGCAAAAAAGCCTAATGGCGCGGAGAAAGCCATCAACGTTCTCCAGGGCGTCACCGATCAGGAGAAGAAGCTCCTCGAGGCTTGCACCAAGGGCCTTAAGGGCAACATCGAAAAGGGCATCCAATTCGTCAAGGACACCCCGCCAAAGTAAACGCGCCTATCCCCGTCAAACAACCTCTACCCCCATGGCCAGCCGCACCGTTGTCTTCCCTGAAGAGCACTTGCCGGTGGCATTTTCCCCGCTCACGAGAATTGAAAGGACGTCGCTAATCAGAGGTATCCCGGAAAGATAGGCTTTAAATTATAAAAGGTTCACGAAGAAGGAATGTGGAGGTGGCCGTCGGGTTGATCATTAGGTTCGCGAAATGCAGGCCCGCAGAGACATGCATGCAGAAATGATTAATTATTTTCCCCCCCTTCTTTTACATAGCTCGGTGTAAACGTGGGCCCTGTTGCAGTGTAAAAGAGGCGATTGAGCCTGCCGTCGGCACAGCGACAAGAGGGGTCTTTGTAGTTATTTCATACTCGTGTCTTCTAAGCAAGATTTCCCGTTCAAATCGTTCCGGGCCTGGGCTGAACTGTTTTGATTTGGAATGTTGCTCCGGGAAGCTCGGACGTTTCAGCTTGTACAGTGGTGGCAATGCCCATGTTCGATAAAGCACCACGAATGACGCCGCATGGAAACCAGAGAAACTGGGGTCATCTCCAAATGTCAGAATGACGATGCAGGTAGGAATATGGGGTCTTGCCCACCGCTTGTGCCATAGCAGTCGCCTCGCTTCGAGAAGCCATGCTCATTCTTGCAAATGGTCGAAATGAGTTATCTGTGAGGACGTAGACCCCCTGAAAGATAGGACACCACTATCAGCTTCCATCCCTGAACACTCAAGCGCACAGGTTTTATCTAAAGTCGCTTCCGTGTACTTACCCGATGATTCGTTTTCAAATTATCCACTTGTTTCCTGAAAAGAATCGTCCACAGATCCTTGCACAAAAATTTGATAACGTCCAGATTGTCTGCAAAACGAGGGCGATCGCGAGAAAATCTGTCCGGTGAGAAGATGCGAGAGGTATATGTTAGCTGCATTTGTTCAGTCAAGCCCCATTCAGGGAGATCCTTTCTGCCATTATGTTGTCCCAAACACGTATTGCATCGCTCAAGTACTAAACACTAGACGGAATGTGTCGCTGACGTACCGTTCTGCAAGTCCTTGACCGACTCGGTAGCCTATAGACTCGAGTCGAAAGAAAGTCGACTCTCTGATTTCGTCATCATCTGAAGCTTTGTTATCGAGTGCCAATTCCCTCGCTAAGCGTTCGGCCATGGGAACGAGCTCTATCAAAAGGAAGTCTAGACATGAAGTACTCAGGAAGCGAGCATGAGGATCGGAGCTATTGACAGATGAGACAGATGCGTCAAACGACATCTCGATGAGTCAGTATGGAGATTGTCTGCGAGAGATATACAACGCGTTATTCCCAGTCTGAAAAGTGTAGGATAACCCTAAACCTCAGCTCAGATAAACTTCGTTGTGCATATCCGTGATCATAGGTATTTGCGGAGGTGGACTTTAGAACTCCGCAACGTGGTTTGGGCCTTTTGATAAGGCAGATAATGCTTAGACTTCCGACCTCCTTGGACATACATGTCTCCCTAACCACGTCCACCCACCCTCAGCTTGACTACTTCTGTGACCACAACAATGCTCAAATAACTCAAGAACTATCAACTGCATCGTACTACACTGACAAATTTACCTTACTACAATCTTCAATGATGATGTCTACCTGTAGATTGGATCATCTGTGGCACCTGCGTTTTGAATGAATATGTTCAGAGGCCATGAATGTTAATGAATATGGGAGACGAGCAAATTTAATAGTAGTGAGCTGTTGTGTACCTCACCGACTAACATGGTTCACTTGACCATGTCTAATGAATGTTGCTCCTCCCTCATTGGAACCCACCCAACAAGCCTATGCCCAGCAGTAACGCCTGAACCCAATTGCGCCATGGCCCCATGCAAATATGCCTCGCTAGATGTCATCATGCATCATAACCACCAATCTGTCTAGGGGATTCCGAATTAGTCTGGTTTGTAAAGGAGAAACTTCCTCCGTTCACAAGCCCACTGCTAAACGAGTTACGAAAAGCTGGTCGAGCATAAGCCCGGTGGGGAGCATTTGTTGCCAGACGCTTAGCTGGTCTGACTGGGGAAAGATCGTCCTCATCGTCACTACCAGTCAGGTCGATCACTTGGGCTGCCGAGCGTTTGTTCGTGGACAGACGCGCTGCAGATGATGTTGCTGACGGCTCCCGTGATTGAGCCGGTGTCCGCTCTAGGGAGAGACCTGATGCTGAGAGTGACTCCTGCTTCACATGCACAATTCCGGGTTCTTTGATCTCGATCAGCTCGTCCTCGTCCTCTGTGGCCGGAGTGACGCCCCCAGCACCTTTGAACTCGTCTTCCTTTGGACTCGACCATTTCCCGTCCGGTTCAATAATGACCTGTTCCACATCCGGCGAGGTGGAATGAAGTATATCATCAACATATCTTAACAGTTAGTTTACTTTATGAGACACTTGAAGATTCTCGCAGCTTACTGATCAATTTGCAATGATTCATAGCTGGTGGCCTTGGAACAAACCGGACATGTCCATGTAGGCGCTTGTTCTTGCAATTGTAAGAACGACGATGCATCAAAACACTGGTTATGGGTGCAGATGACAGTGCGACAAGGGACCTCAATCCGCAGCGTGGAAAGAGGACATTTTAAGGACATGACAGTGGAGGTGGCAACAATGTCAGAATCCTCCGCTCTATTCTTCACTGCAGACCGTTAGACGGATTCGATGCATGGGAAGGTTAGAAGGGTACATACTCTCTCGTAATACTTGCTCTCTAGTGATCGTCTTTCTCCTCTTCAACTCCAAGACAAGGTCCTCAATGGGATGGCGCTGGACTAGGTTCACAAGAACGAAAAATCTCTACAAGACAGTCAGAATACATAATGGGCATTGACATGATGCAACAGAATGAGCGTGGGCGGGGGCCGGAAGGGAGGGCTTGGAGGGCTTGCCTTTTGTGTAAGCGCATAAGTCATAACAATATGATTGGGATACCCGGGCTTTTTGCGAATGTAGTTTGTCACATCCGCGGGCCTAGTTGTACCAGGCTTATTCTTGAGGCCTTTCAGATTAGCCTTGACCTCGTCCAAATTCGCTTTGAGCTCAACTTGGTGAGGGAAAGCAATATCAGACTTGGTGTATTGATTGAGGCCACTGTCGGCTGCGCAATAAACCATTACTCGAAGATTGGAATCGGCTTGCAATCTTGAAGCTACAGTCGCGGTGAGGACGACTTTGAGCTCGACATTGTCCCTGGTTTGCTCGCGTACTTAAGAAGTTAGCCTTGAATGATGGTTGATTTCAGCTGATAGAATCAATGCTCACTTTTGCATTCTACAGTAGGAGTAAGCTGCTCCAAGATTGTGTAGAACGGGCTGTCTTTGAAAGTAATGCGGCCTGAAATGCACATGAGCAACGATCATAGACAGAGAAATGAAGCGTGCACAGGTTACCGGGCGTGAATCCATGCGATGACATCGGTATAGTCAAAGGTGTTGGCCTGTGCTGTGTTTGTATTGACTGGGCAATAGGTGCTGTGAGATATGGTTGACTTGGGAGAGGTTGTTGTGTCGTTGAGGGCCCAGGTATCGCGCGATGTGCTGTAGCATAAATGAATCTCCTTAGATTATCGTAGCGCTCAGTATGTCCTCCTTGGTTCAGTCTTTCAATATCTAGATGATTGAGTCAACCATAGTTCTACCCGGTCTCAGTGCTCTTGAGAACCAATTGAAATGAAAGGGAGATATCAGATATAGGGAGAACGAACAGTCTATTATCCGGAGTTGTAGGGAAGCTTTAACACCTGAAACAGCGAGCCCTTCACTCCTCAAGATATCTTTGAGCTGTGCATTCGTAAGCGTCTTTACCAAAGCAACGACGCTCTGGAGCTCAGACGGGTGACCGGCAGAAGCCATGATTCCGAGTTGATATGATGAGTGCGAATGGCAGGTAGAGTCGGAATTAGCTCAAGAAGTGTGGTTAGAGGCGAGTGGGCTTAAATTGTCAGCTCTATTGAGAAACATTTCAATTTTTCGTCTTATTGACAGTTTCGATTCTCGCAGTGAGATCAGATGAGTAGTAGAAGAACAAAAGGAAAGGAAAGGAAAGAAAAACAAAAGGAAGCTGTATACATTCGTAACCAAAACTCCTGTCGCACCCTCAGATGCGACAGAGGGAAGACCCAGTTAGGTTTCCGATGTGATGACATAAGATGGCCCAGAACGAGACTAGAGTGAAGTTGGGAAAAAATAATATCTTGTATACCGGCAACTCCAACTTCTCCTCCCATTAATTACCACCTTTCTGATATCCACATTTCCCATCGTTTTCTCTAAGGTTCTCCTAAGCTTTCTTCGAAACGAACAACATGGCAAAGAGTGGTCGAGCCAGCGTTACCAAGCGCAACAGGGCGAAACTCCGGGCCACAGTCTTTGGCCCTGCTGTCGATGCGCGGACAGAGAGGCTGTCTGCAAAGTTGAAAGAGCTAGCTTCTCAGCCGATAATCAGAGAACACAAAACATCAAGTATGGAATTGGATACTACAGGAACTGGTTCGTTACTCTCGCAATCAGTACTGCATGTTCGTTCTTCAATTAACTATCTTAATTCCCAACGCAAACAGGTAGCCACGTCAAATCTGGAGACAGCAAACCATCAGCAACAGATGAAGGTGGGCCTCTCTCTCCCCTTACCTCATCGCTAGAGGGCCAAATTTTCGCAGAGAAATCATATGCTGATGCGGGTTTCCCTTTAAGACATGGACCTGGACACAATGTCCGTTAAGCACACTCGGAAATACTCTCAGAAGTCAGGACGTGTTCAAAAACGCAAAAAGCCCCGTTCGTCAATTGTCTTCCAATCGCATTCTACGAAAACAAAAAAGGGATCTCAAAGGAAGTGATTGAGTAAATCTCGAGGAAGGGGACGAATGGCATCTGGAAAAGCGGCGTTCGGAGTTTTAGCTTGCAAAAGGTACTCGCTTATTTTTTTAGCTCCGCCGCAAACATGTGGGAGCTTTATGGTACAAAACTATCAAGCACAAACATTCATGTGCGATAACTCCATATCGAGAGTTTTTGAAGTCGGCTTATTAGAAGGAAGAGGTGCTTCGTATCAAGCCATCATGAATCAATATTGGTTTAAGCCATTCGTTATTATTGGTGTTGCGGAGGTTGCGGAGGTGGTCAATATTCTGCCGCTCGAATTCCATATCTGGTTAGCATAAATACACTTGCCCATAGGCCCCATAATTTAGCCAGTACCTACCTAGTCTACGGAGTACCTCCTTGGCAGGCTTTGGATACTTGCAATCTGGCAGCTTATGAGACCTCAATAATCTTAAGCAAGTCGCGGTTGATACGCGACAGAGTTCAATACTCTATGAGTTACCAGGCGCTCGGGTCGACGGATATCGAAGACTACGCAAAATGGCGCTCAAATGGGAGAATCGGGCAATTCTAATCGCCAATATACTCATTGTTGTAGCTATCTCAATATTCTCATCCGGGTTTTTCCCCTACAAGTCTCTGCTTCCAGGACTGGCCACTTTTGATGGGACCAATATTGATACTGTGGCACCAAAAGTCTTTGATAGAGTGATTTTCATGGTGATTGATGCTTTGCGCAGGTACGACTGATTGTATCTAAATTCTCAATTCTGTATCCCTAGCTGAAGCTCAATGCTAGTGATTTCGTTTATTCGAAGACTTCCGGATTCTCTTTCACTCAAAGGTCAACCAGAATTCCATAATGATTTTGGCACGGAATCTGCTGCTGACTGAGGCTCTTCGAGATCAACAGTCTAATCCGTTCTGGAGCAGCTCTACCTTTCACGGCCCATGCCAGCTCCCCAACCGTCACGATGCCACGGCTCAAGGCCATGACCACTGGCTCCGTGCCATCCTTCTTGGACGTGATCTTGAACATCGCAGAGTCTGATACCTCTTCTACCCTCGCATTTCAAGATACATGGCTAGCGCAGCTAAAGGCGCAAGGAGGTCAGCTTGTTATGTACGGGGATGACACTTGGATCAAGCTATTCCCGGGAGTCTTCGATAGGTCTGATGGGACTACGAGTTTCTTCGTATCGGTCAGTCATAATCAAGGAGCCAACAGAGGAAACACAAAATGGGTCAAATAATTAATAGTCACCGACAGGATTTCACTGAAGTAGATCACAATGTTACTCGCCATATCCCGCGGGAGCTATCAGAGCACGATTGGTCGGCCTTCATAATGCACTTTTTGGGATTGGACCACATTGGTCACAAAGCTGGCCCTAACAGGTGAGAAATTCGACCGTTCACTTCGCTTTTCGAGTGGTGTCCTGATATTGTAGTCAACATATGATGCCGAAACAACGAGAGATGGACTCGGTCATTGCTCAAATTTATGCCGCCATGGAGGAACAGGAACATCTTCAATCTACTCTGTTTGTTCTGTGCGGAGATCATGGCATGAACGATGCCGGGAATCATGGTGGCTCTTCACCGGGAGAAACATCGCCCGCTTTGCTTTTCATTTCACCGAAGTTCCAGACCAGAAAATCCCCTGAAGACAGTCCAGTTGAAGCATTCAGCGACTTACAATACTATCGGACTGTCGAGCAGATGGATATCACGCCAACACTGGCGGGACTTCTAGGTTTACCTATTCCGCTGAATAGTCTGGGCGTTTTCATACCAGAGTTTCTAATGATGTGGGATAATGGTAATGTCGTCAGTTTCTTTTCGTCTGTGACATATTCCAAAACTGACAGATTCCCCCTTGGCTCTAGACTCTCACAGAATTGATATCCTGCTTCGAAACGCCGAGCAGATGCTCAACGCAATGAAGGGGACATTTCCGGATATAGATGTTGAAGCGAGTACTACTCCTCACGGCTGCGACAAGCAATTGCCAACGGGTCCTGCCAAAGTTCAGTGTGCCTGGTTTCAAGCATTACAATTGGTTCATGGACCCGAGCGTAACGGGACCACTCTCCCAGATGTCGAATCGGCTCTGCTAAGAGTTCTAAGATGTGCCCAGGACGTGATGAGCAGCACTGCCAGTAAATACGATACACCAAGGCTATACTTGGGCTTGTTCGTCGCGGCTCTTGCTGCCTTACTCTCGTTTTTACCAGCATATGGATTGGTCTCAAAATCCAGAGATGCTGTGATGTTTCACATGCTAAGCATTCTAGGCTACGGTGGTATGATGTTTGCCAGCAGCTACGTGGAGGAAGAGCAGCAATTCTGGTACTGGATCATCACAGCATGGACTGTCTATTTGCACATAAAGTCACTCCGTCCATGGCATGGTTCAAAAGATCGTCGCTCTTCGTTCACACGATTTGCGGGATACACAACAGTTGTGCTGGCCATCTCTTATCGAATTCTCAGACGCTGGAATCAAACAGGTCAAAAATTCGCTGCTGAGCCAGATATTGCGCGAAATTTCTTTCCTCGCCATCAGAACATCTTGTGGGCCTTGATTATACTGACTTACCTCGATACATGCATGCGTCTTTGTCTCAATTCGCCCCCGAGTAATATCTGGCGTTCGGCAGCTATACTAACGACAATAGCGGCCTTTTTTTTCAAGCTGGTTTTCGTGGCGTCCGAATCACCCGAGCTTCTCGATGAGTCCCTTTTATCGCCAATACAAAAAAGCCTTGAAGGGATGCCATTGATTCTACCCGCAAGACTGGTCTTGTGTGGGGTTTCCCTACTGGTGGTGACTCCGTTCTGTATGATCGATGTTTCACAGAAAAGATTTTCCATGAGAAAAGGCAAGTGTTGACTGATTACTGCCCCATGAGAGTTTACTGACAGACATTAGTGGTCCCGCTGGGCACTATATTTCATGAAAGCCTGAACCTCTTCTTGATAACACAGTCAAGAGCGGTCAATATCCCGATCTTTTTGTTGTTTCGACTACAGGCTATAATTCTCGATTCTCTGAAAATGAGCGCTATTGAAGTGACCATCACGTCTTTGCTTTCACAGCATATGACCTTTTTCGCATTTGGAGGTTCGAATGCAATATCTTCTGTTGATCTTTCCAACGCATATAACGGCATTGGCAGTTATAGTGTGGCGTTGGTAGGAGTGCTGACATTCATAAGCAATTGGGCTGGGCCCATATGGTGGGTGTCCACTTCACGGCTTCTCTACTCAAATCCGACCTTTGTGGAAACATACTACCATAGAACCCTCCTAACGTTCCATGTTGCAACGAGTTTGATGTTCGTCATGGCAGCATGTACGGCGTTAAGGACGCATCTTTTCATCTGGACAGTCTTTTCACCAAAATATCTCTACATATTGGCGTGGACTATTCTCAACCATCTGCTTATCAATTTACCGGCTACAGCGAACTTGTCGGAAGTTTGGAACTGGCAATGACGTGTTTCGCTCAGCTGCTTGTCCTTACCGGACTTGCTATAAGAATATAACTGGACATACTTCATGCTTGATGCATTCCGAATTTCGATGGTCTTCAAGGACTTGAATAATGTGTAACTCTAAAGCAGACGGATGATCAAAGAACGCCATTGAAAAGATCATCAATGGCATTCTTCTTCCTCTTCTTTTGACCAGAGGGTTTCACAGCGATACTCGCAGTATCTCTTACTTCCTTCTGGTGGCCATTCAGTTCTTCATTCTGCTTGTCAGACTGAGAGCCCGGAGCAGGAATCAAAGGCTCGCTCAACCGAGAAACTACTTCTCCCACATCCTCCTGTTGCAAATTCTTCGGGCAAGTTGACGGCCGATGGACCATTTTCTTGCGATGCAGGGAGTTCATCTCTCTGTCGACCCCTGTCGCTCTGGTTAAACGAGCAAGCGCAGCTACCAATACTGTGCCTATTGTAGAAAACTGGCCATCGGCTACGACGGTCGAGAATGCTCTGATACATGTTTAGTCATCGAATATTAATAGAGCTGAGTGGTAGAAGCAATGGCAGGGTAGTAGGCTATGATAGCGTGACTTACAGGTAACAATGTGGAATGACATGCGAAGCTAGGTGCTCTTTATATAGGCCAACAGTATGGAATGCGTCAGTCTCCAATGCTTGAGTGAGTTTCAGCGTGATCCGTTTCAAGATAGACAACCACTTCCACCATTTCGTGTTTCCGTGCTGATTCTTATTTCGGTGGAAAACCAAATGAAGTAGTGAATGTAAAGCGATGATTTCTTTGACATCCATTTCTTCTTTAATGCAACTCTGATGGCAATAAGCTGCTCACGAATCTTGAAGTATAATGTTAGCTGAAAAGCTCTCGTGCGGAACTGTCGAATCCAAAACTATAATAGGCTCTCCAAATTCATTGTATGAGAGGTCCTCAACAGGAATGAGATGATACCATAAAAGGCGCGGTGCAAGTAAAGAAATAAAGAGAGAGAAGGAAAGCAAGCAGGGAAAAAAGGGAATACGAAATCAAGAAAAGAGAAAGGTATTAGAGGATAGGATATTGAAGAGATACCTTCGCCGTGGTCTCGATACACTTTGTAGATAGCCCTGCCCGGATTTATTTTTATTTTATTTTTCTTGCCCAGACATTAGTCAAACGCTAGCTAGATAAGGACTAGTACTCCACACCTGGGAAAATCCGACGGTAACACCCATCCAGAGATGAATGCCGACAGAAGCAACTAAAATGCGGTAAGGTCGGCTACAAAGCAATATCTAGGCTTTCAGATATAGACTTTCTACAAATGAGGACAATGCAAGAAAGAACCAGAACGCCACGAATTGATCGCTTTGATTTCTCCTAATTATGGAGAAAAGAAAAGAGAAGTAAAAGAGGAGACATAATTTCGATCATGATTTCAGAATAGACACCAGAGGAAAGACACCTAAATCTCACAGAGATGGGCTTCCAAACGGAGATGAACCCAACATTGGACTCAGACTGAGATCCCATATGCGCGCCAACCAGGGCATTGCATGGTTCTCTCCTGTGAATCAGACAAGTCGGTCATCTCACTCTCCGAGTGTCTGTTGTACTCAGGACAAGAAGGTGGTAAGGTAAGATGAGTTCGTGAAAGGTCCTGCGTCGCCAGCGAGTCAAGTCCCAATCGACAACTTTTTTCGCAAGTATTGTCTCACAATTTTAATCAATTGTTTTCCTGAACTTCAGGGCCAGAGGCACGTTCGAAGAAGGGATGTTCTCTGATGCGAGCTGTACACTATGATGTTCTTGGACCACGCGCAGAGACCGTCGGATCGTACCATATGGTTGATGTAGGATAAGTGCAGGGAGCACTTCTCAGGCCGTTATTGACGCCAAAGGGATGTGAAGCAATTGTCTGGACATATACGATCTCTCGTTCGGCAGCGGTAGTCCCACGGTCAAATTGTGAACGGCGTCGACGTTGTTCGTCCCGATATTGCTGTCCGACACGTGGTGCGAACAACCCTGGTGACATGATATGTTGGCAAAATCTCACACTGTCCTAAAGATATATGGACTGAACTTACCAATGTGTTCAGCATTTTCGATGCTGCGACGCATTTTCGAAGGATTGTCCGGTCCGGGAAAACGATCTTCTGTGCCAGCAAGAGGCCCAGTGCCAGTGTGGAAAATCTACACTCGCTATTAGTTTTCTTGTTATTTATGCTCATGTTGATCATGCCACGCTAACCTTTGGGCGAAACGATGGGTGTTCCAACATGACCGAACTGTTTCGAAATTTTTGTATAAGGCAGTCTTTGCCCTGAATCGCTGTATACAGGAGTCAGAATGCCCAAAAACCTCGTCGTTCAGCAGATGACACCTACTAGCATATGAAACTTCCGCGACTTTGTCACTGTTAAAGCAGTTCCTAATCGATGGTCAGTGTGTGTTGGCGGAGAGGGCAGGGGCGTATCGTACCAGGAACGCCCAGCTCGCGTTTTGACAAACTATGGTTTATTCAGTCAGATGGGTGGCAAGAAAGGGGACAAGGAAGTCTGACGTCGATTATATCAATCGGCTGGCAATGTGTTAGATATTATGGGACACAGATAGGGGCAAACGGTTCCATATGACTTACGTCTTCGAAATTGATAAAAGCATATCCGACGCTGGAAATAATGTGAGTATGATCAGGTCAAAAGCCCCTGCGCATGCACGAAGTACTTTGACTTACTTGCAGTTGTTCGCAAAATCTAGAACGCGGGGAGTCAGCTTCGTCTTGAAGTCAGACCAAGAGTGCTCCTTCTTACCAATACGCAAATACATGAAGTCGTACTTCCCGTGGCTGGTCTCGTCAACGATCGCCTTGAGCATAGTCTAAGCACGTCAGATGCCGTGCCACTTCCG
>JAABUG020103206.1:0-40720 GCA_011319215.2 Scortechinia acanthostroma
ACCTAGACGCTGTCATACCTCAACCTTCTTCTCCCTCCGAGTGGCGCTCTCCATTGTACTATCTCTTTCACGATGATTGGGCCTCGTCAGGAATCGCGGCAAGTATTCCATACTTCCGTCTAGGTCGTGACTGACCTGTTGCGTTGGCCCAATAATGCAGAGGGCAGTTGATTTGCCCCTTTCTGAGCTTCACAATAATGAGTGATAGACTGAATGAGGTTATCTCAATAGCTCAACTCTACCCTGGAGCTTCTCCTGTCTATTTCTAAGAGAAGGTCCGGGCTGTTGTCCATGTCCAGTTAAATAATGGCCTATCGAGTCTGATCGGCGAATCTGCGTCGTCAACCTTCCAGCAGTCATCCCCGCAATCTGCACCTTTAGTGCCATCCTTATCATCTGGATGCGTTTCTCCTCACGGCTCGCGGCTCGCTCGATGCCGTAGTTTATCTATCGTTTCTCAAGTGACAGCAAGCTATTTCCTGCTCCTCCTTCTGATTGACAGATACGGATGTTATGGCTTATCTCTTGTTTCTGCGGACTACTCTGGAATCATAATCCTCGTTATTCCTCCGTCCTACATCCTCGTTCAACTTCTTTCATCTGGGTTCCTGTCTCCTCTAGTTAGTGGTCGTCTCCATATCGGCTAAGTCCATGTTGTCGCTACATCAAGCGGCATGGACAACATCAAAATCCCATCGCCTTCAACAATTCTAGACACTACTCCCACCATTCCTTCGTCCTCCGAGACCTTAAATTCGACCTCTTCTATAAAAGGAGCCGCACCACCGAATCGAGCTACAAAAGGAGCCATCATTAACAAACCCAAGCAATCTAAAAGTCGAAACGGTAAAGTTCATTCTATCACCTGTTAAAGAGATCGAGTTTTCGATGTCGGATCGGTGTAGACGCACACATACATCCAGCTAGGAATTGCGCAGGCTGACTCCATTTTCCTTTTTGATGGTACATTAGGCTGCATTACCTGCAAGGCAAAGAGACTAAAATGTGACGAGTCGAAGCCAACCTGTCTCCAATGCAAGAAGCGCAACGTGGAGTGTGGAGGGTACAAAAAGGACTTCAAATGGCGTCCATTCGAAGAAACCAACGTGGTCAGCAGGATTGCTTCTATTCAGGTCAGGAAGAGTAAGTGTGCAGGTTTGCAAGGTATGCGTTGTCTGGCTACCACTAAGATCTCTCAGGTGACCCGGCCACATCAGGCAAAGGAAGGAGAACCAGCCGTTCTGAGCAGCCGGACACGGATCGTCAACCTTCGCCGGCTAGCGCTCGATCGTCCGCACTCACCGCGTCCTCTCTGGAATCAAATGATATTGCACCGATTCGTACACTCCAGTCAGGCAATCCTTCTTCCACCGACTCAACAATTGCCTTGACTCAGGAAAACCTCACATCCTGTAACAGTGAGATAGCTCATTTCCTGGATTTCAGTAACGCAGAAGATGAGCTCTTCACGCCATTTTTCACAAATAGTTCGTCACTGGAAGAGTCTCCGCGGCTCTCCGATATTGTACCCTCTCCTGTGGAGATCCACCCAAGCCCAGTACGAAGGCCACTGGGGCTGGCTTCGCAGAACAAATCTCTTCGACCGGGCGACTTGAGTTTTTCGGCACTTCTTGAGGAGGACAATGATAAAATAGAAGAAATAGCCCGCCATTCCGACGAGTGTATTGATCCGTGGCTGGTAGGATTTTTCGATGGCAGGGCGCCCTCCGAGGCCCCGAATCCCCCCGCTATGCTGACCAAGGAGCCAAATTTCGATATTGCCAGTCCCGAAATGTTGGTACTGCAATTTGACAGGTTCACTTGCGGGATTCTGTCAGTCAAGGATGGGTTAAACGAAAACCCGTGGAGGACTTTGATATGGCCACTGGCTGGAGAGACACCAGCCTTGTACCATGCGATATTCTCTATGACGGCTTTCCATTCAAGCAAGGACCATCCAGGCCTAAGAATGCACGGCGTGGATCATATGAGAAGAAGCATTACTTACATGGTCCAAGATATACAGAACATGCGGACAGATGCTGCCTTAGCTACCAGCTTGGCGCTCGCATTCGCGGACACATGGGACCAACACACCCGTAACTGTATCCAGCATATACGTGGGGCCAAGGCACTCGTATCGCAAGTCCTAGGCTCCAAGGTTCGGAACGCGAATGACATCGAGAGGGTCCGGTTTCTGTATAACACCTGGCTGTATATGGACGCAATCGCACGGTTGACCTCTCGGGACGACGAGGGAGATCAGGATATGAACTTCTCTATCTTCCAGCTGCCCCGGGATGCAGTTCACGAGATCGACCCCTTGATGGGCTGCGCCACTACACTCTTTCCACTCATCAACCAGGTCGCCAGACTGATCCAACGGGTTCGGAAGACGGAATCAAATTCAATTTCTCTGGTCTCTCACGCTATCGAGCTAAAAAGACTTATCGAGCAATGGGAACCACCGGAGTGGTTCGTGCCGCCGGAAGATCCAACCTCTGAAGTACAGCACAGCATCCAGACGGCACACGCCTATCGGTGGGCAACGTTATTGTATCTCCATCAAGCAGTGCCAGAAATGCCTTCAGAACCAGCTGCTGACCTGGCCAAGCGTATATTGATGCTGCTGGCTACTGTTCCTTCGAGTTCCCGAACGACGATCGTTCAGATGTTCCCTCTAATAGCAGCTGGATGCGAGGCCGAACCAGGAGAGGATCGCCAGTGGGTTCTGAGTCGATGGAGAGCAATCCAGTCTCGTCTCATGCTAGGATCCATCGATCGATGTATTGAAGTAGTCCAGGAGGTTTGGTCTCGTCGTGACGCCACTGGGGCAGAAATGCAGCGACGCCGCGAGCGCGGGCTCAGCAGCTCCAATTTTCAGAGCAAAGGCGGCCAGGAAACGAAGGAAAGATTCATCAGCAGTTTCACGATTCCTTCTGACCTAGCAGTATC
This sequence comes from Scortechinia acanthostroma, assembly GCA_011319215.2. Classification (NCBI taxonomy): domain Eukaryota; kingdom Fungi; phylum Ascomycota; class Sordariomycetes; order Coronophorales; family Scortechiniaceae; genus Scortechinia; species Scortechinia acanthostroma. The sequence continues at coordinate 2,956 of JAABUG020103206.1, forward strand.
GTCTAAGACCCCGTTCGTAGGTACTCGAAGAAGCTCGGCGGTGTCGCCATTGGAAAACATCGAATTCGAGAAGACGGTTAGAGGTAGATTACATTGGGTCAGTGTCATGCAAGAATGGGGATGGGAAGGTGAGTCTTTATCTTGCTCTGCTTGAAGGTTTGCATAGTGCTTCATTCTTCGATACCTGAGCTGAATTGGACCCTGTATTTTGCAGTATTTCTGGGATAAGGAAAATGACGATGGGTGCGATTTTCTACCGACGATGGGGCATATTATTGTTTGCAGCTGAGCGTTTGACTCGGACTTGTTCATATGGCCTGCATTCTCTCGGCGTCTGGGGCTGTTGCAAAGCCGCAAGCGGCTGGCCTGATTTTGAGTGACTTTCATTTTCTTTGTCCTCAAGTCGAGATGCCTCAAAGTCATTGCTGGCTAGATACGATCGGAGTGAAGCCAGATATGACTCGAGGTCGCTCGTGATCTCGACGGTCGACATCGTGGCGAAAAAGGCAGGCATATACTTGTTGGAACCTTCAATGTTTGGGATTTCGGTAGCGGTAGGATCCAGGGATGAATTTGGGATTGATATCAAGTTGCGGTTGGGTTACGACTTTCCTTCTACTCGATTAGCATGGCGTTCAGAGTTGGTTGCAACGGCTTGCTTGCGGTTCATGTACTGAGTGCTTTGGCCTTGCTTTGGTGATTTGATTGCGTTTGGTCAACCACAAGAGGGAATCGTCTTTTCGAAGATGTCGCTTAGGGAACAAGGTCTTTGAACGGCTGCTCCGGATTGCTTATGCAATGGGTTGGCGCATGGGCTAAAGGAGAACAAGACGATCTGTTCACAGGTTTTCTTTCCTACCAGGACGCAAAATGTGAAGAAGACCCCGATCTGAGTTAATAAGCAGGATTGAATTGGATTTCTCTACAAAGATGAATTAGCTCTGATACTGGTCCAAGAAGGGGGCCATCACACAAACCTGTTGATATATATAACATCGGACCTCCTGCTGGTCGCTGAAGTCGACTATAGAACCATCGGAAATCGTCGCGTGAGATATCGTCACCTCTTACCGCCGATGCTCAAGTCCGGAGGTTGCATTTATTTCCCTGTCAATGGACTCTGGTATAGGCCGGTCGTTTTCTGCCAGTAGTGGGTACAGTCAGTCGGATGAGCAGGAGTAAGAAAAATGAAAGAGAACCCCCAAGAGGAAATGAGGGAAATTCCTTCTTTTCAATGATCCTCCAACCCACTAAGCAAATCACCCACTAGTCCCAGGTAGGCAGTCATATATGGTGTCATGCTTCTGGGTCTGCTATTAGTCGATGAAGTGTGGTCTGACTAAGACAGTCCAGGGCCAACGGAGAAGTGATTTGCATAGTTGCATGCAGGATGGTTGGTTCTGTTTGGGTTCTTGAATCCCAGGGCATCTTTGTCGGCGGGGTAGAGAGCAATCTCCAGATTCTATTTCCTAAGGCAGATGGACGCAGTTTCTGGACTTTCTGGTAGGTTTGACAGGCTTGGGTGACATCACCATATGGATCCTTTGAGATGATTGCATATTGCCATGTTCAGCTGCTGATTGTTGGATGGGGTCAGACTGCTGGATGTGGGATTTACGGATGATGTTATCTTGGAGTACTCCGCAGATTAGAACCTACGGTAGGCATTTGGGGGAAAGGCTAACCCATCCGGGCAAAATTGTCCAGGATCACCTTACTGTACGGAGTTAGTCTGCAGGTAATTATATTCTGTACGGTAATTTGTACCCAGTCTTCATTTGGATACCTCTGAAGATACCTTAGGTTGTCCCATTACCGTACCAGCTGATGGTTGTACGGTTACTGATAAGTACTGAGGAAGGTAGGTAATGATAGATAAGGGAATACCCCTCATCCGTTGACCCCTCGCCCTCGCGCCTTTGAGAATCTCTGCTGGAGTACTCCGTAAGGGGTACCTCGAGATGAATAGCCAACTGTAGGTATCATATCCGATTGAACCCGCTAGATCTGGGGTTCCGTGAAGGATTGTTCCTGGGCTCCGAGTGTAGTAACTGGATCCGTTTGTTCGCATCGCTATGCTATTCTCTCCGACGTTAAGGAGGGACGGGACTTGGAGGACAATGGCTTGCAAATATACGTATATTCTATATATAAAGAGTTATTAGAACTGAAGCATCATCACTTGAATCTCAAGATACAGAGTAAAGAGTAAATACATCTCTCTACCTTACGATACTCCCATCATCACCAAAATGGCCGTCCCCTTCAGATACCACGCCAAAGCCCAATCCACCTTTAAGCCACCCCTGATCGCAAACGAGAATGCTTTCCTAGGCGATGTATACTCGAGGTATTGGCAGCAAATCCAACTTAACAGACCCTCCACAACTGACATGATCTACTCCTAAAGCGAGAAAGAAAACCCCGACAAGCCCATCTCGGCCGGCTTCTACCGCCTGGAAAAAGGCACCCCGCTGGTGTATACATACACCTACGACGAGATGAAGATTATCCTTGAGGGGCAGTTTGAGATTTCGGATGAGACGGGGCAGAAGGTGACGGCTTTGCCGGGGGATGTTTTCTATTTTCCCAAGGGGGCGAAGATTACGTTTACGACGGAGACGTATGGGTTGGCTTTCTACGTGGGTTCTTTCCGCTGGTTGCTATTATTTGATACTAACTTGTCTTGTAGACTGGACAGAGGGCGCAGGGAGCTGCCTAGACGGTGCCCTAGGATGGGTCGATGAGGTTCATTTGGTCGGGTGGAATTACCTGGATAGCATCACTAGAGGGTATATGACGTCATCAACCACCTTGATAAACAACGCAGTCAAAAAGAGCTCAATTATTCTCACGGCTCTCGAGCCTCTAGCGACAGGATAATTCCATGTTTTCCTGGAGTCTGTGGTAAATGTAATATCCCGCTGCACCACTAGTCCAGCATCTGGTGAGTGTCGAACCATGGAACTGCCCTGCTCAAAAGAGTAATCTGCTTAGGCCAGGTACCTTCGTGTAAACAAGGACAAGTGTCGCACGGGCTGAGTCCTTGCGTAAAACCTGTTGGAATGCCATTTTATTCTTGATGAGGCCAAGTCTAATGGCAACTGCAATCTTACTAGCAGCATAGGAATGTGATTGTCTTGACAACAATAATGAATTAGACGAGCAAGGATAAACAAAGCCATTCAAAGCCATTCAAACAAAGCCATTCAAACAAAGCCATTCAAACAAAGCCATTCAAACAAAGCCATTCAAACATCGCAACCTTCCCGAGGAAACTTCAGTACGCATCACGTCTGATCCGGGCCTCTTCCGCCTCTCGATTTAGCCCGATTTGTCTAACAATCAGAGGATGACTTGCAGGTGTCTCGTATTGTTTTTGTCAGACAGATCCTGGCGCTCCGCCAGATTGTAAACTCCGAGACTGGAGACGCCATGATCCATTCTGATCCCCATATCCTCCAGCACTCCAATCACAAGCTCGAGCGGCTCCGATTAACTCGCTCCCCTGGATTCAAGGCAGGGGTCAATCGGTAAATCTGCCCTCATCGTAATGGGATCTCGAGCGATCGTAGCCTTATGCCTCGTACAAGGGAGTTACCGGGGCAACTACGATGCTAGAACAGGAAGAAGGGGAGGGATGGAGATGACTGCGTCAACTCGGAAGCTTCTCGTTGGCTACACGAGATCCAGGTGGATGAGTGGCTGGCTGTAAATCATCCATACCTTATTCCCGGGGACGAGTCACGACGGAGGGGAAGGATGAGATAAACCAGGTATTCAGCTGAAGCATCTGAGCTGAATCAAGGTCCTCTTAACTGGGCGCAAAGGGCGAATCACGTTTTCTTCCTTGTGTGTCTGTGCCTGACTCTGTTGTTGTCAACTTGTCGCTCCCTTTTCCTGCTTTTCTTCTTCGCTTTTCCTCTTCCTCATTGATTCCCCACTAAATAAAAAAAGAAACAAAGCCATTATCCCCCCTCCACTTGACTCCCGACCGAAGCTCCGCCCGGAAGTAGCTCATTTCTTGCATTGACGTCTCTTCCTTCCTGTTCCTGTCTATCACTTTGCTTCTTTCCTTGACGTCTCAGCTTCTCTCTTCTCTTTTCCTTTTCCTCCTCCTGACTAGATTCCGCCCAAACTACTGCCCGACTACCTTAGCTTCGTTGCTCCCCACCAACCAAGACGGATCGCTGCCACACTGGGCTTTATTCTACCCTGTTGGTGGAGGAGTCTCGCCTCGCCCTTATCGCCTCAGCCACGTCCAGAGATCAATTGGGTACATTTCCCTCTGACACTGGTCGACTTTTCTCCCTTCTCTCACTCTCCTCTTTTCATCCGCCCTCCATACTCGCTTGGCGACATTTGCGGCCATGATGACCCTCGATAGCCCTCGTGAATCGCCAGAGCGTCACGGTCTGCGTCTTCCAAATCCGCCCCCTCTGTTGCATACCCGATCAGGCAATGAACCTTTCGATCGCCCCTCCACACCCGCAGGCAATGGCTTCACCAGTCCTGCTCAAACCCCGCAGGGCAGTCCCAGCAAGAACAGAATGCCTCCCGGCGCCATTGACCTACCCAATGTCTTCGAAAAAGCAATGAAGCTCGCTCCCTCCTCTCCCACCAAGAACACCTACAACCATTACGACCACCCCATGTTTGCTCCACCGAGGGGAGCGCTGGACGACTTCAACGAGAGTGTCATCCGCCAGTCACCAGGCAGCCCCACGCGCAAATCGGATAAAGAAAACAACCCCCCGAGTCCTCTGAAAGTAGCCAAGGATCTTGGCCCCAAGCCCACCGCCGCCGCAATTTCGCGCCATGAGCCATATCAGCAGAAAGATTCGGATACTCTCCAGAGGCGCCAGGTTCATATGCGTGGCTTGACGCCAGAAGAGATGGAAAAGTTACAGAATCCCAGAGTTAAGCGATTGGTCAACGTGACTCAACTATGTACGTGTATTTCAAGTGCGATGGTTTGTGCATACATTTTGGCCTCGAGATCTAACATGTTTCTTGCATAGACTTTCTCGACCATTACTTTGATCTGCTCAGTTACGTTCACAACCGCCAGACCCGCTATTCCCAATTCCGTGCCGCCTACCCCGATCCTCCTGCGACCCCGATTGACGATTACGAGCCAGCCCTCCTCAAGTATCTGGGTCGCGAGCGTGCCCATCTTCGCAAGCGCCGTACCCGTTTGCGCCAGCACGACTTTCAGATTTTGACCCAAGTCGGCCAGGGTGGTTATGGACAGGTCTATCTGGCACAAAAGAAGGACACTCGAGAGGTGTGCGCGTTGAAGGTCATGAGCAAGAGGCTTCTGTTTAAGCTGGATGAAATCCGTCACATTCTGACTGAGCGCGACATCTTAACAGCGGCCAAGAGTGAATGGCTCGTCAGATTGCTCTACGCTTTCCAGGACGATGAGCAGATCTACCTCGCAATGGAATATGTGCCGGGCGGTGACTTCCGCACCCTGCTCAACAATACTGGCGTCCTGCACAATCGCCATGCCCGGTTTTACATTGCGGAAATGTTCAGCTGCATCGACGCACTCCATGCGCTGGGGTACATTCACCGCGACCTTAAACCAGAGAACTTCTTGATTGATTCAACGGGCCATGTGAAGCTAACGGACTTTGGCTTGGCGGCGGGAATGCTGAATCCAGGAAAGATTGAGTCCATGCGTGTGAAGCTGGAGGAAGTCGGCAATACTCCGGTTCCCTTTGGTCGCCCAATGGAGCAGCGAACTGCAGCCGAGCGTCGTCAGGGATACCGTTCGCTTCGAGAGCGTCAGGTCAACTACGCCAAATCGATTGTTGGGTCGCCTGATTACATGGCGCCGGAAGTACTGAAGGGTGAGGAATACGACTTTACGGTTGACTATTGGAGCTTGGGGTGCATGCTCTTCGAAGCCTTGGCTGGATACCCACCCTTTGCGGGGGCCACGGTCGATGAAACGTGGCAGAACCTGAAGAATTGGGAAAAGGTACTCCGGAAGCCTGTATATGAGGATCCCAACTACTTCCTTTCGCGACGGACCTGGGGTCTCATCACCAAGCTTGTGGCGGCCAAGGAGAAGAGAGCCAAGAGCATCCAGGAAATCCATGCGCATGAGTATTTCAGTGAGGTTGACTTTAGTCGCCTGCGCGAGCAGAAGGCGCCATTTGTACCAGAGCTGGATTCAGAGACAGACGCCGGCTACTTTGACGATTTCAGCAACGAAGCTGACATGGCCAAATACAAGGAGGTCCACGAGAAACAGCGTGCACTCGAGGAGATGGCTGAGAGAGAAGAGAAGATGAGCAAGGGCTTGTTTGTTGGGTTTACATTCCGGTATGTCCCCTATTCGAAAATTGTTAATATTCCTGACAAGGCTGACAACCATGACAGTCATCGCAAACCCGCCGTGGATGGTGGGACTGGCCGAAGCTCGCCGCGGAAGCCGATTGCAACCGACGGGTCGTTCGGAACCATGTTCTAGACGGCTGAGCCCCTGCAAATGTCCTTTTCTTCGCGTATGAACGTATGCTGGCATCGAGCTGGATCTCGATTGACCATGATCAAACTGGTTTTGTGACTTAACGAGCGAACGCGTCTCTTAAATGGTTTCTGTATGCATACTCGTCGGTCACCAAATGGGCCTGGGATACATGGGGCTGGAGTTGCGAGTGTATTGATTATTGTTTGTATGATACATAGAAAGCTGGTATGCCTATGAGGAGGAGTCAGGTTGAAACCAATAGTCTATTTTTTTTGCTTCCAGACTTTCAGATAATGCCGTCCGAGCTTAATCCACGTCCACCTGATGCACCATCTTGAGGATCTCCGATTCGTTGTCCCCGATAACCGCCTTTCCATGCGTCCAGTCAACAGTCTGTAGCGTAGTCCATCGTCAGCTATCCCACCACACCCTCCGAAGGGAAAGGGAAAAGAACATACCACAGGCCTCACAAACCTCCCCTGATCCTTCTTATACAACTCCAACGCCTCCTTCGCATCCTTCGCCCCCTGCACCAGCTCCGACGCCTTCACCCTCGAACCCACATAGTCCAAAATATTCCGCAGCTGGTCCGGCGTCGGCGGCGCGGTCGTCACCTCCAGCTGGAACTCGCCCCGCTGCCGCCTCGCGTGCTCCGGGTAGTTGCTTGCCTGGTCCGCGGTTGCGGTCTCGGAGGCGGTCATCGAGGCTTGTTTTAGGATGTTGTAGGCGCGTGTCGAGGAGGGGAGGGTCGGGCTGTGGAAGAGGGTTATGGGGTCGAGGGATTTGGGCTGGAGCCAATTCTTCCGTTGTTAGTTGTGGGTTGTTTTCTGGGAGAGGGGTGTGAGGGGGAGGGGGAGGGGAGGGGAAACGTACGAAGCGGAAGACCATTTTGAATTGTGTGGATTAATTGGGTTGGTTGTGTGTCGTGTGTTGTGTGTCTTTGGTGTGTTTGATGATGGTAGACAAATTGAGGTGAGGTGAGGTGCGAGGTGGTGGTGATGTGATTACGTCATGGGGTGGGTCATAGCTTTTGCTCTACAGGTACAGGTACGGCGGTATTACCAAGGATGGAGTTCATGAAGACAATATCTACAGTATATATATTTACGGCTCATCAATCGTGATATGAACATGAACATGAAAATGAATAAGGTTACCAGCCGAATGTTTCGACGTGGAGGTATATCCCCTGGGCGCCGGTCCCCTTGTGGACCGCCCGTTCGTCGCTGAGGTACACCACGCTGCGTCGGACGTCGTCTGAGAGTCCCTCTGGTCCACATGCGACGACGGCGCTCTCGCCTTCCGCTTTTTCGAGGACCTTGCGGATGATGGTGCGTGGCTGCGGTCGGCCGGATAGGAGGTTGAGATTGAGGTTGTGGGACTGCGCGGGTTCTGGTTGCGCTGATTCGGGTTGACGTTTTTCGTCGGCGTCGACTGCAGCCGTTGGAGTTGGCTCCGGGGGTTGTGATGCCGGAGCGTGTCCGGAGCAGGTACATCTCTGTTCGGTGATTTGGTCCTCGTCTTCTACCGCAGCTGTGCAGCAGCAGCCTCCGCCGGGGAGGCTGCCGGGGAGGCAGCCGCCTGCGGTCGCGGGATCTTGCCCGCTCGAGCTTGACGCGGAGACGGAGTGGATGGAGATGGGTTGGTCCTTTTCGGAGGATTTCTCGTTACGGGGCTCAATGGCCTTGGGGGCTTCGGTCGGCGGGAATGGTGGCTGTAGACAGGCGGTCTTCGGTGGCTGCTGCTCCAGCTTCTCGTCGCAAGTGATGTAGATACTCACTTCCAGTTCTCTGATCATATCAGGCTGGGCCCTTCGGCACTCGTCGACGTCGGATAATGCAGACTGAATCTGAGTCTCGAACCAGCTGAGTTGAGCGCGGGACTTGATGACCCACACGAATCGAATTCGTTTTGTTGCGGCAAGGCGACGCGTAGAACTTCCTAGACATTCTGTTTTCCATCCTGCAATGATATCTCGCAATAGCGGAAAGGTAAAAGTGGCCCCCATGCCGCCTGCGAGGAGAACGACGCTGTCAAATTGCCTTAGGGGTCGGATTGTGCCGTATGGACCGTCGATAAACACCGTACGAGGTCGCTGGGCAGGTGAAGGCTCTCCGGACCCGAGGGCGTGATGGTGCTTCGAGGCGTAACGGAAGAGCCGCCTTGTACCGCCCTTTTCGGCTCGCACTAAGAATTCCATCTTGTTGTCGTCCGGGATCGAAGCGATGGTGAACGGGTGGCTCTGTAGAGGCACGATGGAGTGGCAAGTGAGAAACACATGCTGTCCGGGCTGCCACCGAACACCTGGATTCTCGACTGTAATCCGGGTGACGTTGCCCGGCAATGGAGTGAAAGTTGCGCGGTTGGCCCATAGAGGATGCTGATTCGATTTCGACGCATGGAAGATCGACAGGTTGGCATAAGTTGCCCACGCATACCGAACTACACGATCAAACACCAGAAGTCCTATGGGAATCCATACCCAAACCTTGACCTCTGCCGGCGCATGAAGCCAGACTGCAGCAATGAACCCAGCGAACGTTACCAGATGCTGCAAGACGAACAGTTCGTAGCTCAGTCTTCGAATTGGCGCCGCTGACGTGATGACAATGAATGTCAGAATGCACCATGCAGAAAATCCTCGTTGTGTCAGCGGGTCGTTCTGCAGCTGATAGAGGATGTAGTCATATCGGGCCCAGTTTCGGAACCAAAAGCCCATGTGGATGGTCGCTGTCAACCATAGAGTCCTAGAAATCCAGCGGTGGAACCAGTTCAGGCGCTCATAGCTCAACCCCACAAACAATCCAATGATGTTTTGCCTTCCCGCCAGCAGAAAGATCAAAGGCAGCTGGGCGATGGTGATAAAGCCGGTTCGGTAGCCGACGTCTTCCCATTTCCATTGATTCGTCGTATCCAATTTGTAGAAGCAAAGAACGAGGACCACTACGAGGTTGGCCAGGATGATGGCCACCGGTCCTAGAGGAGCAAAGTGAAACGATCGACCGCGAATTGTTATGGGAGGCAACGTCGCGTAGCTCGCTTCACGAACCACAGCAGTTAATGTGGCATATGCGCTGAAAAAGAGTGATTTCGGCTTGGATGGCGTGAGCGTGGTATCGCGTAACCTGTCGCGAATTGAGCAACCGGGTTTCTCAGAGCTCCGTGAATGGACTGTGCAACCCACCTTTGGTATGCTAAGAAGCGATTAAGCACGTTGGCGACTGTTCCTGCAGCAATAGCACTACCGACAACGGCCCAGTACATTTGCTGAAGGTAGAACAGGCCAGGCACCCCGTCGCCCATGGACATACTGCCCATGCCACTCATGGACATGCCATCCATGTCTGCGGTGTCGAAGGGCTCCAATAGTTTATGGAAGCGGGGAGTCGATGCGCGCTGTGCGACGAAGATGTCCTATTCAAACGGAACAGCTGGCTGCTCGCGTGTCATTGCACCTCAGAAGGTGGCAGAGGTTGTATTCGGTATGACAGCCAACATGGACAAGGTTGTGACTTCTTGAGCTGTCCGTAGTCGTCGTACAGGTCTGATATTGTGATCCGAGAGTCTCAAAGCTTGATTGCAAGTTTTTAATTATGAATTTTCGAGACCGCCATCGCCAGTATGACAGCGAGAGAAAGCATTCGAGGTGAGATGGTGAAGAATGCGTGGCGGAATGGCATACTGACTACAAACGGAGCCACGAGATAAACTCGGGAAAATGTCTAACAAATAATCATAGATAGTCTAATAATCTGCTCATCTCGGGCAATCTAGATCTGAAGACGTTGCGGAACAGTCAAAATACCCAGTGCTGATTGGGTGCAGCCTCGAAAATGTGCTCAACCCGCCCACTCACACCACTTTTTAAAGCACAAAAACATGCTCAAACATCCCCGCCGCCAGAGGGGGAACGGATCCATTTCACAAGTGATACCTTAGCTTTAAAGTTGCTGTGCTCGCATCGTTTCCGTCAATCATGTCGTACTCGTTGTTGTCCAGCTTCCCCTTCCCAAGTCCATTCCCACTTCTGCAGTACGATCCTCGGGGTACGAGGGTTGAGCAGCAAACTTATCACCCGGGTCATTTCGCAAGCATTCTACCAGAACAATAATACGGACAGCAGTCACGACCATGGACCACTCGAGCCATTCGAGCATGAGCATGTCTTCTTCTTCATCAATGATGGTCTTCACCAACAGTCATGACACACCTTTGTATTCCTCGGCATGGACACCGTCTTCTAGCGGTGCTTATGCAGGCACCTGCATCTTCCTCATCATCCTAGCCATCATAAACCGCTGCTTAATCGCTCTCAAAGCCTCCATGGAGCACTACTGGTTTGCGACTCATCTCAATCGCCGTTACGTCGCCATAGCGGGAAAGACATCTGAAGCCGGTCGCATCGACACAGACCCTGACGCGAAGGTCGCTTCTTTGGTAACTGCTCAAGGTGTGGAAGAGTCGGTCAAGGTCGTGCGACGAGTTTCACGAGAGCCTATCCCCTGGAGGTTCAGTGTCGACCTGCCGCGGGCAGCCATCTTCTTGTGTATCACAGGCGTGTCCTACCTCCTGTATGTTTGATGCTCTCTCTTGTTCCTTGCAGGACTCCTGCTAACTTCGCTTCCAGCATGTTAGCCGTAATGACGATGAATGTGGGCTATTTCTGCTCCGTCCTTGCCGGTGCTTTCCTCGGTGAGCTGGCGGTGGGACGGTACATTCAATGGAACGAACACGATCACTAGAATGATATGAATGAGTTTAAATGTCAGTTCTGGATTTAGCAACGGCGTCATGGAGTTCAACGACAACATTATACCGCATTATCAGCATTGGTTAGACCTCGATATCTTCTGTTTGTTTGTATCTCAACACCTACTATCTACCACTCAGCAATAACATACACCAACCACTTCGCTTCCTGGAGTGATGTGTTACATGTGTCTCCGTCTATCCGATGCAGGGACTGAGACACCAGATTCAATGATTCTTTCGCATTCAATCTACCCTCAAGGCTCAAATTTGTGGCTTCTAGATAGCCGCTTACTAGGCTCGCTACTATCCATTTTTGACCTGATGTTCAGCCGTACAGCCTGTACTCTGCTCACTGTATGTATTTCTTTTGGGCAATTCTCTCCGCAGAAAACGGAATCCGGGCGACGACAATTCGCACGTCCCATCTATGCCCAGATTCCCAAGCAAACTTCAACTCCAACTCCTTGGGCTTGACCATACGGGTTTCGGCAGGGTGTAACCTGAGTGTCGACTCTCATTGGTCAATTAATTTAACCGGCGGGCAGGGTCCGGACGCTAACCCAGATAAGGTTAAATAATTTGCTCATTTCTGCTCAGACGGCAACACGCCAAAAGCATTATGTGGGGCTACTACGTCCGACATAGAGTAATATGGCCAAGCACCTGGGAAGTGATCATTGACAGTTCTGTGGTAGAACCAACGAAACAGGAATTGTCACTGAATCATAGATGAACAGGTAGAGCACATTAGATGAACTGAGCAGCTGTCTGTCGAAAGTCGGGCAGACTCGGTACATGAAGGCTTGACCTCTCAGCGCCGCGGTTTCCGTACCATAACTGCATAATTTGTGCTACCTTGTATATAAAGATTAACCGGGCATCCTAGTGACACTGAGAGTCTGAGAGCTCCTACAATTTACACAATTAGTCTGACGATATTCACTTCCAGGAAGACTTCAAAACCCTACTTCCCTCCCCATCTCAATCCCCTTCTCTTCCTTAAGACTTCACCTGTCTACCACCTCAACGTCTTCATACCCTGAGCAATCAACATCGAGCCACCATGAAGTTCTCTCCTGCTTACCTGCTTTCTTTGGCGCCAATTGTGGCCGCTCACTTTCATCTCGAATATCCCATTACCCGCGGCTTCAATGAGGACACAATGCCTAACTTTCCCTGCGGTGGCATGGCCCAATCCCCGAACAGGACTCAGGTGTCTATTTCCGCAGGCTCCTTCCCTGTTGCCTTGAGAATGGGTCACGATGAGACTGCTCTTGAGGTCCTCTTGGCTCTTGGAAGCGATCCCGGCACCAATTTCAACATCACTCTCCATCCCACTTTCCGCGTTCAAGGTCTGGGCGAATTCTGTCTGCCTCATGTCGTGTTTGACGAGGCTGTGCTGGGCACGAACATCACCGACGGCATGAACGCGACTCTGCAGGTGCAGAGCAACGGTGATCCCACCGGCGGTCTCTACGCTGTATGTTGATTGTCCATGCCCAATTGAACGCTAAGAAGCAGCAGACTGACAACTTCTAGTGCGCCGATATCCAGTTCTCTTCGACCGTACAGTATCAAGAACCCTCGTCGTGCTCGAACAACACTGGCATCTCCGCTGTCGCATTCACTGGTGCCGCTGCCCAGCGCAATGCCAACGAATCCACTGCTGAGGGTCAACCACAGAGCGGCAGCTCCGGCTCCTCCGGCACCGGCTCTGGCTCCTCGGCTACCCAAACTTCGACTACCACTGCATCTTCGACTGCTGGCGCTGTCGCTCTGGAGACTGCTGCCTGGGGAATCCTCGGCGCAGCCGTCGTTGGTGGCCTTGCCGTTCTGTAGATGATTGATTCATCCATTATGAAATGATTTATGCGTCTCAATGGACTTTGGGATAGTTGACGGTTGAAGATGAATTGACGATACTGCATGTCCAACTGTACATATACGCGCTTATTGCTGGGATCAACAAATGCTGGCGATGGTTGAAAGGACATATTATGATTTAGCTTTGGATTTAAAGTTAAACTCCTGAAATTTGGCATTATTGTTGTGACCGTACAATAGTAAAGTCACGTGTGTTCCTGTCTAGGCTGCAATGAGTGTCGTATCGAGCTGCTGCAAGCCACAAACCCGTGCATCTACAGAAGTCCCGACTAACCAAGGAACTTGTTGAAAGATAAGACTATTATTGTGCCAATTAAATATGGATCAATTTGAGCGGCTGCGTGCAGTTGGTGAGCAAGCATCTTGCTTCTGTTGTTGCCCCCAAATGTCAGCTAATCATCCCCAGGTCCATTGGAGAAGTACTCCACAGCGAGACATCATCTCAAATTCTACTTGAATGTGTCTGTGGCGGCTACTTACACTCTTCCGGAAACCTACAATGCTCCTGTGAAGGACTATATATACAAAGCCTGTGGGAGACTCATTGGCCAACATCCAATTCTATCCGCTATCCCCGTGGGCGAAGACACCAAGGAACCTTACTTTGCGCGTCTTCCGGAGATTGATTTAGAGAAGTCGGTCTCGTTTGAAAAGCGCTCCCATGACTTTCCAGGAGCAGATGAGCCAGACGCTGAGCTGGAGACGCTGCTGACTACTCAACATAACACGCCTTTTACGCCACCATTACCCTACTGGAGACTCTGTGTGTTGACTGATGCGATAAACGAACGGCAGTTTACAGCTGCTTTTGTATACCACCATGCCATTGGTGATGGGACATCTGGCAAAGCCTTCCACAAAACATTCCTCCAGGCATTGCAAGAAACCGCCGCATCAGTAGCCCCCGAAGAACTCAAGACAGTCATAGCTTCACCGCAGGTACCGCTGCTGCCAAATGCCGAGGCAGTTCATCCTCTCCCGGTGTCTATTTTCTACCTCGCTACCACGTTGTTCAGGGAGAAAGTCTGGTCATGGGCAGATCCTGGGCTCTGGACCGGCTCGGCCATCATTGTACCGCTGGAGACACAAATGCGTCATCTCGTCTTCCCGGAACATGTCACTTCATCCCTGAAGGACGTCTGTCGTCAGAACAACACCACCATCACCGCAGTGTTGGAGACGGTCATTGCTCGCTCGCTTTTCGCTCACATACCTGAAAAGTTCACGAGCGTCAAGTGCAATGGCGCAATGTCGACGCGCAGGTGGCTGCCTGATATCATCACGGATGATTCAATGGGCGTCTGGGTCCAGAACTACGAGGATACATTCTCCCGCAATAAAGTTACAGGTGACTGTTTCCCGTGGGAGGAAGCGAGACGCGCGCGGCAAACTATTGAGAATGTCCTGGATTTGAAGGGCAAGAACGCCATGCCCAATCTCCTCAAATACGTGGATGACTTTCCGAAACAGCTCTCGTCTAAAGTCGGCATGGCAAGGAATGCCAGCTTCGAGGTTTCTAATCTTGGTGTACTGGCTGTGGATGGCGAACTAGATCCCGCCAAACCGCAGATTGGAAGAATGGTCTTCTCTCAGAGTGCCAGTGTCACTGGGACCGCCGTTGAGGTTTCTGTTATCACGGGTGGTGATCGCTGTATGGTGTTGGTTTTTTCGTGGCAGACCAATGTTGTAGAGTTGGATTTGATATCTGCTGTCATGGACTCGATCAAGGCAGAGCTGTTCAACCTGTGTTCTTAATTATTATTGATGTGCTTTGTGCGCCGGTATACTCCGTCTCGCTCAACGAAGTACATTTCTACACTTTCCCGTCCTACATGTACTCAATAGACGAATGGAGCTGCGAAACAGATTGTAGATTACAAACCAATACTTACGTCCGTTCACTGCATCCTGGGAAACAGGCATTGGGCTCCTCCCTACTCTCTCCAAGTGGCTGCAGAAATAGATTCGTTTGGAGCAGGGCAAGAGATCCCACATAGAGAATGAACATTAGCTATAAACGAGTGCGACTGGTCCACAGTAAGTCAAGTCAGAATGACAAGCAAGTTACTTCGTACCATACATCCATGCCCTGAATACCTTAATCGCTAGAACAGCGATGAACCACTATAGTTGTGCCTTCTTTCCATCCTGCTCTTTCCACCACCACACTTCCTTCCTTCTCATCAGAACTCCATGAGAATAGTTGCACCTTCCTCAGCAATAGTTTCAATGTCGATAAAACTTCGAGACGATGGCCCCCCTCTTCCTTGTTCTCTTCTCTTTTCTCTCTGAGCGGGTTCACATATCATTGCAAGTAAGTATTCTTATACCCTTACAATGATTCAAGCGGCTATACTAATATCAATCCTCTCTCTCGGGGTGTCCACCACGCTTGGCGTGCTTCCCGTGAAGGAGTGGGTTCAAAAGTTGTTTCCTTGTCTTTGGCCGAAGCAGGACACTTCCACTTCCGGTCTCGAGCTGGGAGCAACGGACTCTACGCGCCTTAGGGTGCTAGAGGAGCTTGTTGCTGGGTTGGTGGTTCGGGTGGACCGGTTGGAGAGCGGTCGTATCGCAAATCCTTCCGATCCAATCCCTCCTCCTCCCAACACCCCAGTGATGACGGACGCGGGAATGCAACACGGCGAATAAATGACCCTTAAGGGTGAGCTCTAGGGAATACTTTATTTGCTGTGGGACGCCCTGGAGACTCCATCCTACACTTCTCTTCTTCGAGGCGGCTCACCTTGATGGAGAGGATCGGATGGGGGCCATCAACGACGGGCTCGCACTTCTACGCAGTGCTGACGACTAGTAACCTTCGGGTGAAGCTAAGACGAGCCCATTCACGAGTATTCGATCAGTTTGGATTTCGGAGGCGGAAGGGAGGGCTTATAATGACCTTTCATGTTTCTCTTTCTTATGGCTGTGTTGAAGCGTTCATTTTGATTAGCAAGGGTGTACCTGAAAATAGCGAAGGACGCAACATGATGATAAAATCTCCATTGTCCAGGAACTAGTGTTGGTTGTCAGGGCAGTCCGTATCTTGTGGTCGAGCCCTCCTAGAGTGACACATCCAACAGTCAATCGAGATCTTTGACTTGGTATTTCCTTTCAGTAAACTTACCAGTAAATCAACTTGCTGTAAGTCTCCTCGAGGACGAACCGGCATTGCTTATACCATACAGCGTCCGCCGGCCAGTCAGAGCTACCCAGTATCCGACTGACATCCACAACCACTAGATTAGCCTGCAAGGGGGGGGACACTTCCGCCCGAGTATCGCAGAAACATTTGTAAGATCTTTGACGAATTTGTAACATCTCCAAAATCTCCCAATGAGGGCATGCAGGAATAGGGCCATCCCTCAATTGTAGACGGTGGAATTGCGTCTGTATGCGATATCGAGACTGCATTATTAGCCTATCGGACTCCCCAAGAAACAACATGAGCAGGAGTTTGGCGTCAAAGCGGGCATCATTCAAGACCCAGCAACTGTGCGACAGGTATGGCTCTCCCTCCTCGTTGACACCGAACTGGAACAATCTCGAAGGGTCCGGCTTGACGATTGCGTCGCCATGTGCTCTTTGCAATTTCAAGAGTTTCACGATTCGTGCTCGATCACGGAATGTGAGCGCCAGGCAGGGACACAGATCAATAATACCGGCATAAGTCATGCATCGTCTTTGCAGAGGAGAGGTTCTGAGTGAAAATATCGGAAATTCCCTGCGGGGATGTAGCCTTAGACAAGCGCCGCATACTCTCCAGCGAGCGTCTTCGAGTCGTAGGAGGAACTGATTCCGTGGTATATCCGGCTTGTTCAGACACAGGCGAGGAACTTTAATGTGCAGGAGTCGCGGAAAGAGGAATTCCTCGCGCTCCAAGACAGAACCGAACAGGCAGAAGAGTAGCTTGCAGCTCAGGGATAGGCAAGCTTGATCGACTGGCTGAAGGAGCTCGAAGATATCGCGGAGAAGGCACTCAGGTAAGAAAAATAGCGGAGGCTCCTTTCGTACTACACCAGGGTGGCGCAGGAACGACGTGAGTCTGTTGATGTTATTCCAAAGACTCTGGCAAAAGGACTCCCGCTGATGATGACATCCTTCGCCCTTTTCAACCACTGCAGACATGTTGCAGTTTTGATTGTGGGAATCTTAGTCCTGACGTTTGTTGAGCAACTTGTTTCACTGTACTGGAATAGAGCCAGAATACACAGGTGAGGTTAGTGGACGCTTTCTTAGGAGACGTCTCGTTCAAATGCGACGTTCTAAGGATCTCTTGCTGATATACGGCACATGATGAACAAATCAGTCCCCTTGAAGCTGTGCCTGGGAACATCGAAATAGTTACTGCTGGATTGAACCACAATCCCATTCAGCATCATCCAAGGTTGGGACACATCACTGATATATGGAGTACCACAGATTAAATCCCAAGAAAGGAGAGTCAAGATCATAAAATGCTGTCAATCATGCTACAAAGTGTGGCTGAGATGATTGATAAGGTCTCCGACACTCCGATACGTATATTTACTTACCTTTAGGGCGGTGAAGCCGCATATAACCTCGATGGCAGAATCGCGGGGGGAAATCTGCCTGAGGCATTTATTGACGCAACTCTTATCATTGCACCTTTCTCACTCTCTACTTATCAGTATTTATCGGACTTCTATTGCGGTCTTCCCATAATTCATTACTGCCAAAATGGCTCCCCGCGCACCGTACATTGTGCCGGCGCTCAAGAAGCACACGGCGACGGTCATCATGGCCCATGGACTGGGCGACAGGTTAGCTGCTTGCTGTGGTACTAAGGCATCGACTCTTGACTGACTTCTACTGCCGGTTTTCTTAGTGGCGCAGGATGGTAAGATTCGCTTTCCGAGGAGATTGTGTCCGAGTGGTCTAGTTGACTTGTATTATCACGAAGGATGTCTCTTGCTCAGAACTGGCGTCGCCGCGGCATGTTCGACGAGGTGGCTTTCATCTTCCCAAATGCGCCTATGATCCCAATCTCAGTGGTATGCTGAGACGATTCCCTGTCATACAACTAGCTGCAAGGAGAAAATTAATTGCTTTGTTAATTCAGAACTTCGGAATGGCCATGCCCGGATGGTACGACTTGACGAAGCTTGGTCGCGATGTGAGATACCCCTTCATCCTTGCGTACTTTGCCTTGGAGATCTTTGCTAACATATTTATTGCATAGCTCGATTATGAAGAAGCCATTCGGCACCAGGACGAGCCGGGTATCCTTCGATCTCGCGAATACTTCAACACTTTGATCAAGGAACAGATTGATAAGGGCATTAAGCCTTCAAGGATCGTTCTGGGTGGCTTCTCCCAAGGAGGTGCCATGTCTGTCTTTACCGGTATCACTTGCAAAGAAAAGCTGGCTGGTGTATTCGGCCTGTCCAGTTATCTCGTTCTCAGTGACAAGATCAAGAATTACATTCCGGAAAATTGGCCGAACAAGAAGACTCCTTTCTTCCTCGCTCATGGCTTGGAAGATGAAGTCGTTCTGTTCGACTTTGGTGATCTGTCGGCGAAAAAGATGAAAGAGATCGGCTTGGAGGATGTCACTTTCAAGTCTTATCCGTGAGTTCTCCGCATATCCGCCGTCCGATATTGTTATTTGCTTATTTCTTCTTTCCAGTGACCTGGGCCACTCCGCCGATCCAGCAGAGATTGAGGATCTGGAGCGATTCCTTCAGAAGACTATCCCTCCAGAGGACGATGGGCAGACTTCTGCCGGATTATGACTTGATGACCGTATCCAGACTCAGGGTTCAGCAGGAACGCATTTGAAATACAGTGTCGTCTTCGGCGCCCTGATTTTATTAATTGCTATCCTAGCGATGAAATTTAATGCAAAAGATAGAAATACACGAGCTGTTGCTGAGAAGCAGCGTTGAACATCGGCATCATTTACCACCTTCGAATGCAATGGCATGGTATTTAAACTCGGCTACGTTGGACTAGGAGGTCCCAAAACATTGCTCCTTTTGTGACTCTATCATAACCATGGTCTATCGATTGAGTGTCCCAAACTACCACAAGCTGCGCCGAATCACCTACTCGTTATTCAAAGCCCGCTCGATCGATTTCTCAATGGCGGATACCATGGCAGAAGTGTTCACCTGGTCAAATGGAATATGATGCTTTGAACCATGGTCGTAAAGAATGGCCTTAGATGGGTCGCATAGATCGTACAGATGCATACTTCCACTGTAATACGGATCTTGCTTACCCACAATGTGCGTCGTTGGAATTGTGACGGGGTATTTCCCGTCCTCAGCAACAAGCTCTTTGAGCCCAGAGCTGTCGTAGGGTGTAGCACCGCAGATGAACACAGCGACCTTGAAAAGAGGCTTTGAATTGGTTTTGGCATGGTCGGCTATAAGAGCACATGCAAGCGCAGCGCCCTGCGAGAAGCCCATAACGCCATCAAAGGGGCCTTGCTTCTCGATGATGTCGAGCGTGTACTCGAATGCCCGTGTAAGGTCTTCGCCGGGGTAAGCATCGCGGGGGTAGTGGCTGTAGAACGGGCCGTCTAGAACGCCTTCGATTTCTGTGATCTGGGTTAGAGGAGAGTTGTAGCAGATGAAAGCCTCGTCATATCTACGGACCAGCTTCAGGCTTGGAGTTCACTCGTCCATTGACGTATACGAACTTGTGGCCCTTATTTTCCAGCTCCTGGGTGATTCCTCCTGTGCTTGATGTTACTGCATGGATCGATGATACGGCAATCTTCAGGAGATAGCCTTTGAGTGTGGTTCAAATACCTGACTGAATCTCGAAGATCTACCCTTGACAGTCAGCCTTCTATTCTACCATTTGCACATTCAGACCTGATGTAACCTACTTCAGCGCTTGTCCCCGCGCCGTGTAGACAAAGAAAGCGCATCTTCTGTCTTTTTCCAAGCGAACTAGTGTTGAGCCAAGGCTAGTTGGGACTAGAAGTCAAGGATGATTTATCTTGTCACGCGTATGCGGTAGAGGACAAGGAGTGTGAGCTGGCTGCAGCAAGGAAATGAGTGGTTCCCATGCATTTATGCATGATTATCATGGGCCCCCATTTCGACTTACGCCGAAAATACAAACTTTTGGGTCGTCCAGCCAGGTCACAACATGCAATGCGAGGTTTGTGAGTATAACGGGCCCAGCAAATGACTATCCCATAGGTATACTTGATCCTTTGTTTATATATTGGATGGTAGCTTTACTGCCGCTTTGTTCCTAGTCAACATTTGTGACGAGCCTCGGTCGCCGATTCAGGGACTCCCGTCCGCCCATCCCAAGCAGGATGGCTTCAGAACACCTTTATTATGGACAATTGCAAACAATTCTTGCGAAACAAGAACCGTCGAGCGTGGATCCGGTGATCGTCTTCTGGAATAATTTTTGGCTAGGCTGATCTTTATCCTGCAACATGCCACTCAGCGACCTGGCTGTCGCTGGCTCCTTCGCATCCCATGCCATCCTTCACCCACTCGACTTCTACTCAAGCGTCGGTCCTACATTAAATGAATTGACTTTTGGTCTTTTGGGCGCATCTTTTGACCCGAGACGTGATATCACCGATCTCTCCGGCAAGGTGATCTTTGTTACTGGAGGTGAGCTTCAATGGCGCAAGACCGTGTCTTTCAGGGGTTTATATGATTGACGTGATTTGCTGATTCCTTGTCCTCTTGATAGGGAACATTGGCCTTGGAAAAGAAACAATCCTCCAGCTCGCGCACCATCGTCCTTCCCGCATATACCTGGGTGCGCGCAATGCGACGAAAGCTCGCGATGCCATCACCTACATTCAGGAGCAGCTTTCGACCCCGGTGGACATCAGACATATTTCTCTCGACTTAGCATCTTTCGCTTCGATTCGTAGCGCTGCTGAGAAATTTACCTCCGAATGCAATCGCCTGGACATCCTGATCCTAAATGCTGGTACCATGGGCAACCCGCCAACAACCACAGAGGAGGGATTTGACGTGCAATTCGGAACAAACCATGTCGGTCACTTTCTGCTCACAAAATTGCTACTTCCGGTATTGCAAAAGACTGCGGCCAGCTCTCCCTCAGCCGACGTGAGGGTAGTAACTGTGGCATCTCTGGCCAACACCGCGGCTCCGTCGTACGATGTTATGACATCCACTGATGCGCTGTTGGCTACTAGTACTTGGATACGCTATGCCGCTTCCAAGGCTGCCAACATTCTATTCGCCGCTGAACTTGCTCGCCGGTACCCGGAGATCCTCTCTGTCTCCATTCATCCCGGTGCGGTGACGAGCAACTTGTACGAGCAGGCGAAGGCGTCGGATCCTGTCACGAAACACGGCCTTGCTGCTCTCTCACTTTTCTTTCGGTCAGTCCGTTCAGGCGCTCTGAACCAGCTATGGGCTGCTGGGGTCAAGAGGGAGCTTCTGACCAATGGTGCATACTACATTCCGATCGGGGTTCATGCTACGAGCAACAAGTATGCCACGGATGCGGACATGGCAAAGCGACTGTGGGAATGGACAGAAGCTCAGATTTCTGAAAAATCTGCGTCATGAACCTCTCAATCATCTTCCTACTTGATACCATCTGTATATGTGTGTGTATTCTGTGTTTTATGTTAGCGATATATGTTGATCTTTTCCCTCGAATGCTTCCCCAAGCTTTCGCTCCACATCGCTTGAATACTGATCCAATCATGATATATAGTTCGGTTATCACTCCCATCTTTTGAATATTATTAAACTCACTCTACAGATGGAAATATGCTTTGCCGCTCTGTCTGCTCTTAGTCCACAACCTCACGCGGGGAAGCGGGGAAATGCCGAGGAGTTGACATGACTATCTCCACAATCCTGGTCTTCAAAAGAACTTGTTTCTTGTGAAGAGTCATTATTACTGCTACGTCGAAGCATTCTTCCTGATACCTTAATCATTGATCATGGGTCTTCGAGTAATTGTTACCGGAGGTTCTGGTAAAGCCGGCCAGCATGTTATCGCAGAGCTCCTTAAAGCCGGCCATACAATCTTGAATCTGGATCTACTTCCTTGCCCAAATGATAAAGTCTGCACACTCAAAACTGACCTGAACGTATCAGGTCAGGTCTTCAGTGCCATGTCTGGTCAATTCGCCTTGAGTGAACCGTTTCCACCGGGTCTTCCTCCGACCCCAGATGCGGTCATTCACCTCGCAGGCTACTCGCGCAACATGCTCGCGCCTGAAGATGAGACCTTTCGGACGAACACGGTCTCCACATACAATGTGATCGAGGCCGCCTGCAAACTAGGGATCAAAAAGATCATCATTGCTAGCAGTGTCACGGTGTACGGCGTGGCCTTCGCGCTAGGTGACAAAGATTATCCCTCGTTCCCGGTAGACGAAGAAGTCGATGCGAATCCAACCGATACGTACGCGATTGCCAAAGTGTGCGGCGAGCGAGTTGCAAGGGGTTTCGCGGGTCGATTCGGTGCCGATATCTACGTCTTTCGGATTGGGCGGGTGATTGCACCTGAAGAATACGAACAACAGCTCTTTCAAAGTTACGTCTATGAACCTGAGAAATGGAAGCCCCATGGTTGGTCTTATACGGACGCCCGTGATCTAGGTCGGATGTGCGACTTGGGCCTTCGGAAGTCGGGACTTGGGTTTCAGATCTTCAACGCGACGAATGACACTATCACAAGCACGACCCCGACAGAGGAATTTCTCAAGCAGCAATGTCCCAATGTCCCATTTACAAGACAGATGGAGAAGTTCGAAGCTCCATTGACCAATGCCAAGATCAAATCAGTGCTGGGATTCCAGGAAGAACACCCGTGGCGCAAATATTTTCCTTTCAAAGCAGAGCAATAAATATTCAGTGAAGTAATAGACTTGAAGTTCATAGGATACTCGCTCCGCCTGATATGCACTATATGGTATCAACTTTCCGTGTTCACGCCTGGTATCTGGCAGGTAGATGGTGAGATTACCGGATTCGGTAAGTGATGCCGTGTGCGAGGAGATGAGCGCCACCTTCACTCTACTAGGCAGGACAACATCTACGACAGGCACAAACTCATTCTTCTCTTCAGCCCATAGATAATATGACGATTTCACCATTTGGCAGTCCATTGTTTAGCTAGATTACTTCAAAAAATCTTCTGCGATACCGAGTCTTGTCATAGTAGGCCTCCAGATCATTTAGGGTTTAGCCGAGCAGCCTCAATTCTTCCAAGAGCCAAACCCACAACCCAACAAAAAGCACTTCAAGAAGAGATTCGGTGATGATATTGTAGAATGATGATTCAGAACAGTGACCATTGTAGCAATATCACGGAAATCCATCTGTAAGCTCGTAGAGTAAATCCTCAGCAGCCGTCCGACGCAACGAATTAGCGAGCTCGACCCCCCACACAAACCACAACTGGAACTTTCGTGCTCGGGGAGCCGAGATGCGCATCATCAGCAACTTCAACCTCTTCCCACCAGACACCATCTCAGTCACGGTAAGTCAATCCAAACCTCGTCTCAGCCCTCGTCCTTCGGTCACCATTTCGACGGTGTCTTCATCAGATTTTCCCTGACCCGGTACCGCAACCTTCAACCCTCCCGCTGGATCCTACACTCGCACCTCCGTGACCTCCCCACCAACAGAATTGCAGCCGCACATTTTGTCCGATCTCGATTATTGACGTCCCTCTTTCTAACCATCGCGCCAGATTTAGGTTCTCTACGAACGCACATAAATTACCGTCAAAATGGATCAGGCAAAGCTGGCTAGGATGCAGGCGAGCGTGCGGATTGGTACGTTTTATTCTTTCCTTTTGGGTTTTCGAGGTGCTGGTGTCAGTCCGAATCGGTGTTTTCTGCGGACGGCTTGAGAAGAAGTATTTGGAGCTTCGAGGCGCACCATCTGGGCAACTATGTCGCGGCTCATTCTAAGTGGAGGGTTAAAGCGATTTGGTCCATTACTGACTGCTAACGTTTGATTTCTTCTTCTAGGGTACGTATAAGCTACTTTCATATCTCTCCGTTCTCGAACCATGATCACAGCGACATATGCCCCGCAAAACGGCGACTTCATTCGACGATTGACATCCATGACTGCGAGCTGCGACTAATTCATCGACAGAGGAAAGGGTACTCCCCGCCGCAAGGTCAAGAAGGTCCACAAGTCCTCCGGCGCCGACGACAAGAAGCTCCAGGCCACCCTGAAGAAGATGAACGTGCAGCCCATCCAGGCCATCGAGGAGGTCAACATGTTCAAGGAGGACGGCAACGTCATCCACTTCGCCGCCCCCAAGGGTGAGTTGAGCCCAGTTTCCATTTCCACCTCCACCATCCAGCCCGAAGAGAAGATACTGACGAGAACATAATCGAATAGTCCACGCCTCCGTCCCCTCCAACACCTTCGCCCTCTACGGTAACGGCGAGGAGAAGGAACTCACCGAGCTCGTCCCCGGTATCCTCAACCAGCTTGGCCCCGACAGCCTCGCCTCCCTGCGCAAGCTCGCCGAGAGCTACCAGAACATGCAGAAGCAGGCCGGCGAGGGCAAGAAGGACGAGGATGAGGACGATATCCCTGACCTGGTTGAGGGCGAGAACTTCGAGAGCAATGTCGAGTAAAAATCTCAGTTTGAGCTAAAAATGGAAGACACAAAGACATGAATGATTGCATGCCATGCCTGATTTGATACACATCCACCTTGATCTCCAAAGAATAGGACCGGACTTGACTTTACCCTCATGTGTGTGCAGTTGCCATTAGTGCGGTTTGGTTTTACCTCCTTTGCGATGATCAATGTCATCCTCTCGGGGTAGGGAACGGCGTTGGGCTGCGGTGGAAGAAGGAGCGGAATTTAATGGATTGGTCGCCGACTCTGGACACAAATGGAGCTCGTATCGTAGTTCGGAGAGATGTCAGTGTGGATCGCCGAGATTCACTGCTACATAGGCTACTGGTTCAAGCTGGGTACAGCTGTTGCATGTCGGAAATTTGCTGCATGGTGTAGATAAACTGTAGTGAGATTTGTAACTGTAGTGTAAATTTGCCAATGTCGATTATGAGACGTCCTATTCATCTCTAACACTTGCCGGTGTCACGCCGATAATGCAATACAAAGCTATCTCAATTCCCTCCATTTATTACCATGCATCATGAAGACAAGGCAGATACGAGAAACAATGAGATGACACGTCGTGGGTTGGTATGACGCAAATAAGACTGGTAAGAAAGGCAAAAGTGTTATTCATACATAGTCAGGGTATCCGAGGACTGATAGATAGGGCCCCTGTTCTTGTCTCGTTCAGGTCGTCGGAGAAGAGGAGCTGTATGAGAGTGTAGCTGGGCTGCTTTGGAGCCTAGCCACTCTGCCACGGGGATTCGGCATCAAGTTCGGAGATCTGAGGAATGACGCGGATGGCGGCGGCAAGTAGGAAAAACATCATGATTCCTCCTTTAGTCCACAAATGTCGGTCCCCAGAATCATGTCCACCATGTACCAGAAGCGCCAATAAGCGTTAGATTTATCGTAATCAAAGGTTCCATCTTCACGGAGCTGAGGTCCATCTCCAACGATATCACCAGTAAACCAACTGAGGATAGGGATCGATCGTAATACACGCTCTGTCACGGTTGGTTGCGGCGGAAGCGCTTCTGCGATGGGGCGTAATTTGGTTCGACGGACTGTGGGGATGTGTGTCATGAATTCTGACTCTGGTTTTGGTTTCTTCACATTGCGTTGCTGAAGGGCAGACGGTTGCTCGACTCCCGTGGCGGTGGCAGAGCTTGCGGTACTTGTGGACATTTGCGATTCCTCCTCTTCTTGTAATTCGGCTACACCTGATAGGTTGTTCAAGGCATATGATCGCGGTAATGTGGCTGCACGATCTTTATCCTGCGTCTGGAGAAATGTGGTAGAATGCGACGTGGTCAAGGTGCGCGGTGCTTTCGACTTGAACTGGGCCGCTTTTGATGAGTCCACAGGAATGGGCGCATCCTCTGCAGGTCCCGAGCCATGATACAGTTCACAGAAGACCAGATGCCCATCGATCTCCTGGGGAGAGTAGAAGCACGCGCGATCCGCAGCGATCGTCGAGTCAAACGTCACCTTAATCCAGTGAAAACCTCCAGCATAGCGTTTCGATTTCCGATTCGCATCGGCAGACAGATTGGGCCGGATGACCACATCGCCACCACTAAGCAGTTGTGCAAAGCCGCTCGCCGAGTTGGGATCGCTACGAGGATAGTCCTCACAGATCAGACCCCGAGAGATCTTCTCGTACTTATCGATGACCTTCCACTCGCCATCCTTGCTTCTGTAACCGTAAAGTATGCACTCAGTGGCGATCTTCTCGGTCTGTTTTCGTGGGTTGTCAAGGCTGGAGGAGGACGAGGACTTGGGCAGGGTATTGCGACTCTTCTCCTCCTCTTGTTGTTGGGCGAACAGCCGCCCGAACTCTGCTACATTGGGGTTTTCGCGCTTGGCTGGCGTTCCAGTACGTGTACGCGAACGGGCTTGCTCGTAGCGAGCATTTCTTCTCTTGCCAAAGGGGCCGCTTTCTTCAGGTGGTCGTCGTGGGTTGCGGGCTTCACTATTAGAATCAGAGGTCATGTTAGTTACCTAACCGGAGCTCAGGATCCCAGATTGTGGATGATAAAACTCACTCTTTGTACACATAGCCCCAGGGCAAAAGATTCCCCTTGTCATCTTTGGCGCGCTCCTCCGGAGGCACAAAATGATACTCCATGGCGAAGGGCGGCGGCGGCGGCGCAAAGCTCGATGCTGAACAAAGAAAGATGTGATCTTAGGGCGCTATTCCGGAGGATTAGAAGGATAAGGGCCTAAGAGAAGGAGAGTCCAATCTCTCACTGGATATTTGTACGTTGTCTATAGCAAAACAAGGAGACTTTGTTGAGATGGATGAAGCTCCATCAAATATTTGGTTCTCGCAATAAACAGTGCGTTAGCCCGGATACGGTCACGTGACTGGACATAAGGAGCGGAGTATTTACGTTGTGTTATTCACCACTCAATTTGAGCTCGAGACTCGAGTCGCATAGGAAACTGTTCGGATGGATACGACTCAGGCCCAAATATAGGTGATCGTCTCACAACACACTCATAAGGCTCCGCGATCTACATAACTACAAGGGATCTCAAGTATTTGAGACTGCAACCGACTTCTATGCTCTAGTCTTGCTTCAAGAACGTAACGTGTCCAACATCACCTTCCAATCCACATACATCCCCGAACCCCCCTACTTCTCGTCTCCGTCGCTGTACGTAATTGACAAGTTTCTCTAATGGGCAAGAAAGTCCTGGTCCTGACTTGCAGTATGGTAGAGGCATAGGTTTGTCATTGACGATCGCTCGTACGAATATCTCGTCGGGAGAATCCCGATTATTCGTGATTGCTGGGGGACATGCCATCCGTTCGATGACAATTCTGCCTCCCATAGGCATCACCGATGAAGTACGCCAGATACGGTCCTCGGCAACATGTGTGACTGGGAAGTAAGGGTCATATTTCGAGTCTTGTAAGATTTCTAGAGCTGTGAGGAAAGGCGCTATATCTCCGTCGTGAACGCTACAGGCAAAGTTAGTATAGTGACTTCTCAAAATGGACTCTTTGGCGTCTGGAGAATCACTGGGCGATCCAACTCCATCGGGGCTACTGACAAGCTGAAAAACATGGTGCCGGCCTCGGGACCAGCACGCAGTAGGGCTGTCGTGGCATTGAGCCAGAGCCAACCCATCGCACCAGCATATGGATTTCCAGGACCCGCACGATAGTAGTGAATCACGTCGCGGGCGTAGGCGAAATATCCCCACTCCTTCTGAGTGAATACACTACACCAGGGACTGGATCCTCGCACAAGAGTCTCAAACCCGCACATCTCCTGCATGCTCCAGACCTCGAGATTTGTCAGCGGGCTAAGTTCCTGGTTCTGTTCCTTGAGGATAAGTCGCGCCGCTATATCGGGAATATACGTATTCTGGAACCGCGCCAGCATAGTGTAGCCGTTGTCATGGCCGTTCTCGGCGTCTTCAATGTACCTTAGGCACGTGTCCCCCGGCGTGAGGGTATCCGCGCGTCGGTCGAATGTCTCAGGGATAACTTCCAGAATACCTTTACCAGTCTTCTCCCAGTCTAGACCAAAGAGACCAGACGCAAAGTACGCTGCTGTGTCAATGACGCGCTGTGAGTCGCTTGCCCAGATCCGCGTCCTCCGGCTAGGCTTTAGTAGATGCTCATACCGGGTTAGGAAGCGCACACCCGTCATAAAAGCTTGCAGGGTGCCTGCGTACGGGCCGGTTCTGGTCAATTGGTCAAAGTCCTTCCATGGCTCATCGGTAAAGTAGGTCCAGTTGTTCAGGAACGATAATGAGCCGTTCAGAACGACATTTGTGTCTTTGATTCTGTGGAGAAGTGAGAGATGGCCTGCAGTTATCATCGTTAGATTCATCCATGTCTGCATTGACGCCCTCTCCAGGACATTATCATTGCCGAGTGTGACATACGAGCTCCAGCATTTTTTGTCGGATATCGCTCTGCATGGCGTGACATCTGAACATCATTAGATGTGGAGCGAGAAGTATGCAGAAGAAACTATACCATATGGACCTGGTTTACAACACATCCCTCTGGAGGATCAATGCTTTGCGAGTCGGGATGTCCATCGAGTTTCTCAACCCAAGGTCCATATCCACCGAGATGATAGAAAAGGTTCCAGTCTCCGTGTGAGTCCTTAGAGCCACCGGAAGTAGAAGGACGGAACCAAGTATTCCAGCTTGGGTAGTATGGTGACCGGGAAACACAAGAGTGGTTACTGGGACAGATGAGTGATGGACCATGGCTGTAGAGGATGCTCGTGATGGCAGCTACAAAGGCGAAAATTATCGTCCACAGTGGACGAACATCGAACATAGTATTCGGCAGGTAATCTCTGGGAAGTTTGAGGCATCAGAAGCCGGATAAAAACACTTGAAAGGATGGAAGACGATAGCAATAGTCACAAAATGCGCAGGAAGCATTGACTTGCCAAGACCACACACCAACTGTGGTGGAGCACAAGACTCAAGTATAGATCGCAGAGGTGTTAAGACATTGCTCGAACAACGGATTGGGGAATATTCCTGATCATACCGTTTAGCTAACTAGTCGATATGTATCTCGAGAGCTATATTAGAAAGCAGATTTACGACCAAAGCGTGAAATAGTATCATATAGTTGAAAACTCTCTGTGACGAGATCCATCATGCTTGTTATCTAGTTTTGTCTATACTCATTCAAACTTCATGTAGTGTATCGGAACCGCGGGCTATTATCACCCAGCTCCTGAATTTCCTCCTCTGTCATGCCTGCGACTTTCTCGTCCTCAAGACCATTGGCCCTGCGGCTATTCTCATGTTCGTAATAAAGCCACATCATAGCATAAACAATGCCGGCAAATCCGACCAGTGCTAGAGTCACGGCATTGCCGCGCACATAGCGGGGCGCCTCTGTTGTTTTGTACAAGAAGGGCGACATCACCCCGCTGACGTTGCCAAAAGTAAGCTGCATACCTGTCGCCAGCGTCCTTTTCCCGTAACGCGGAAGGGTAGTTGGTAGCCATGCGAGCGGTAGACCAACTGTCACATACAATCCCAGGGCAATGAGCAGCGCTCCAAGGTAGTGCACGCCGGAAGAGACATCGGAGATAAGGATCCCGTAGCCGACCATAGAGATGACGCTGAAAATGCAGATGAACAATGCGCGACGCTGGAGTCGATCGCTGAGCCACGCAACGGCGAGGTAAGCTAGTGCGCCTAACGCATAGCAAGGAATAGTAAGTGCCTGCACTTCCGGAGTGGACCATGACCCCATCCCTTTGATGATCGTCGGAAGGAACGTGCTGTAGCCATAGAGCATAGTATCGACGCCAAATTGGCCGATGCTGAAAGCGTAAATCTTCCAATCCAGGAAGCCTTCTTTGACATCTGCCCAGTGAAACTTCTGTGCCGACAGAGTCTGTCCGACATAGCGACTGCGGCGGCGGACAATAAGTGCTCTTTCCTCTTCGTTGAGATAATATGCTGTGTCGGGTTCGTCTGCGAGAACAAACCAAGTTGCCACGCCCAGGATGACAGTCGGGATACCTTCAAGTATCATAATCCATCTCCAGCCCCTCAGCCCGCTAACGCCATCCATAAAGCCGATGCCGTATGCTAGAAGACCGCCACAGGCTCCCGCGATGGCTGCGCTGCTGAAGAGGTACCCTGTCCGTAGAGCGAGTTCACGTTTTCCATAAAAGAGCGTGAGGTATGTCATAAGACCAGGGAAGAGTCCAGCTTCCACCACGCCTTCAAAAGTCAGCCTTGGCATTCAGGCAGCTTTGTACAGTCAATGTTCTACACTAACCTAGAAGAACTCGGCAAGCAAGCAAACCGCCGTAGCTTTGAGCGATGCCGGTCAGCGTCGCAATTACGCCCCAAATGATGGCAATGACCGCGATATATCGTGATGGCCTCAGCTTCTTGATGACAAGATTAGAGGGTACCTCAAACAGCTAACAAGACCACACAATTAGCTGCTGGCGGATCAATCACTGCTGTGGAAGGATCAAATCATACACAATATGTCACGAAGAAAATAGACACCGCAACCTGATATTGATTTCCTTTGAGGCCCAGGTCCTCTTCCAATCCATACAGGCGAGCATTCCCGATATTGACTGGACCAAAGTCAGTTCACTGATCAGATAGACAAAGCGAGATCCGAAGCCTACCTCTGTCAAGAAAGCTGAACAGATAGAGAAGAACCACCAAAGGCAGAATGTAAAAGTCGATTTTGCGAATCAGAAGCCTTTCTCTCTTCTCATCGAGGATCGAGTTCTCCGACAGGTTCTCATTGATCCAAGCCGGCGGTGACTCCACGTCCCCCTTTGATTTCTGTTCATGTACCATTGTGTGGGTCACTTGGGGTGTCGATTTTCAAGTATAGGGTGACTATTGTATCATATATGGAGGATTACCATCCCTGTAGGAAATGGTCGCTCTGCTACTGCATCCCAGGCGCAAGAAGATTGAGGTCTCTGAACGGAGGACAACGGATATCGCCAGACTATTGTTCACCCAACGACATAGAAAGGATCCAAAAGCAGAATCCAGAGTGTGGGCAAGAAATCCAAGGGCAGAAGGAAACGCGAAAAGTCGAAGAATGTGTGTCACAATGCCAAGATTCCACACTGATTGGGTCCACGATGCTTATCTATCAGTGACTTCCGAATATTACCATTAAAATGGTTACCGGTTTCTAGGTAGGGTATGGTGTGGATCGACAATGCAGTTTTCCTTTCTCAATAATAAACGCACATATCTTGCATGAAACTCATTCTGGGTGATTGCGGTATGAGTTCATCCTACGATCTTCGGCGATCTTCGTCGGGAGATCAGTGACTAAACAAATCCGTGCGCCCTTGTGCTACCATCAATGCCGCAGTGACTCGGTGAGAGTCAATGGCATCGGTAGTCTAGAGGTGAGTTTAGTAACAGCCTCAAATGTCATTAGTAACAGTATCAGAGTATCTGCTATGGTATAATCTTCGAGCATGGCCTTTCATCACACTTTATAGAGAGGTAGTCTTGCGAGATTTTGAATCCTGGTTCTGCAGAGGTGGGGTCATGAACTAAGCTGAGTATTGATGTACTGATCAGCTAAGATATCATCTGTTGTCATAGATATATCATTTTTCCCTGTCAATAGAGGTAGTCGCATACAAGATGCTTCAATTTGAAGCCTAACCTTAAACCAAGAACCAGAGCCAAGGGACGGTAAGGAGAAAATAACGGCTCAGGAACACGCTCTCCGCAGTCCGGTTATCCAAGCCGAGGCTTAATTTCGCTTAGGTGGGGGGAACTAAGCGATGACTTGACATCATGCCAGACAGACCCTTGATAATAACGAGCTAGGTGTCTTTCACTGACCTTACTTCGCTTCTGTTCTTGTACATCAGTCGCGTCAAAATGCCTGAGAACTTCGGAGAGTTTCAGACGGAGATCTATGGCCGTGGAGCTCTGATGGGCATCCGGCCCAATGTCACCACCGACCCTCGCCTGCTTGAAGAACAGGCGCGCAAGGCGTTAGGAGCGCGATCGTTCAACTATGTCGCTGGTGGAGCGGGCGAAAAAGCCACCATGGATGCCAATCGGCTGGCATTTCGTCAATGGAAGCTGTAAGCTTATGCATTCTACTACTTCAAATGACTTGCAGTGGTACGGATTCGGACTAATGAGCAGTGATAACGGCCACTTGTAGAGTACCGAGGATGATGAAGCCGGTTCGTCCATCCAGTAGCGACTGTGAATTTTCACCTGTCGGTAACTGATGACACGCTTTCTAGATCGCTAACCAGGATTTGTCTGTAAATCTCTTTGGTCAAGAGTATCCGACCCCCATACTCATGGCCCCAGTGGGAGTCCAAAGTCTCTTCCATGAGGACAAGGAGACTGGTCTTGCTGAGGTATGTGCTGAGGTCGGAGTACCATACATCCTCAGCACTGCCAGTAGCAGCACTATTGAAGAAGTTGCCGAGGCGAACGGAGACGGGAAAAGATGGTACCAGCTCTATTGGCCCCAGGACGATGACGTGACTGTGTCGTTGCTGAAGCGTGCGAAAGAGAACGGATTCTCTGTCCTCGTGGTCACACTAGACACTTGGTCCCTTGCATGGCGACCTGCGGATCTAGACAACGCCTATGTGCCTTTCATTAAAGGTGTCGGCAATCAGATCGGCTTCAGTGATCCAGTCTTTCGCGCCAAGTTCGAAAAGGTATCGGGCTCCAAGGTCGAAGAGGATATCGTCGGGGCTTCCCGGGCATGGATCGGGGATGTTTTTTCAGGCACACCTCACACCTGGGAAAAAATTTCTTTCCTGCGGAAGAACTGGGACGGTCCAATTGTCCTCAAAGGCATCCAACATGTGGAAGACGCAAAGCTTGCCCTGAGCGCTGGATGCGATGGCATCATCGTTTCCAACCATGGAGGTGAGTGGGCCTGTTCGAAAAGAAGAAGCAAAGTCCTCGACGAGGTCTCTTTACTCTGTCTGACAATGCACAGGTCGGCAAGTCGATGGCGCTATCGGCTCATTGGAGGCGCTCCCTGAAATTGTGGACGCAGTAGGTGACAAGATGACCGTTCTGTTTGATTCCGGCATTCGGACTGGCGTAGACATCATCAAAGCACTCTGTCTAGGGGCCAAGGCAGTTCTAGTAAGCCGGCCAGTAATCTACGGGCTGGCTGTGGACGGGAAACAAGGAGCAAAGCAGGTGATAAGAGGCCTCCTGGCGGATCTCTGGCAAAGTATGGGATTGGCCGGTATCTGCGGGATTTCTGAGTGCGACCGGGATAAAGTCAGGAAAGTTCAGTATCCCGGAGACCTGAAGGCCATGATGTGATATCGGGAAGATATGTCACTGGCCTCGAGTTTGTAGATAACCAATATGCACATGGTGTGGACATCGTTCGATAATGTGCCACCCCGAATATTGTTACCTCTGTCCTAGTGTTAGAACGGAATGAATTCTAGTCGCGATTTCAGATACTTGATCACATAAACAATTGAATAGGGGTGGATTGTAGTGATGCAGGAACCGTCAAGACTTAATGGTACTTCCCGAAATTCAGCAGATGGCCTGGCCAAGCAACATCTCCGACCCGCTCTCTTGTTGGGAAAAAGACGGAATCACATGCCACCCGCCGGCGCATCTCAACGAATCAACCTCCAAAAGCAAGATCATCTGGCTCTTGACTCGTTGCTTGCCACCGATCTACGTGTTGGGCGCTTTGGTTCCAGGAACAGGCTCTTTTGAATTCTGACGCAAGTTCTGGGTGTCTATCGACCATGGCTCGTGTCAACCCTGATTGATTGTCACGTTACGTCGCGAAACCTGCTATGATCTCGATCCGCCTTTACAATCAATGAACGCACATTAGCTCCCTGTTTCTCCCATATGGCTCGGAATGTCGCGTCTGCTCGGTTTTGGATCATTTTTTGGCAAGCGAGTTGAAGCAGAAGGCGATATCGAGGAGGCTCTGACTCGCGATGGCGCAAGTCATGTGCCAGCTACGTCAGGGTCTACTCTACTCCCGCGACCAGTCGCCTCTGCGTTGTCAATCTTGACTCAATCGACCTCGTTATCTTTGAAGTTGGGGAGTTTTTTTGGTGGTATTGCCATCGAAGGAGCGCGAGTCACGACGCTGACCGGATTGGAACTCAGTAGAGCGGTCATTGAGGGGATTCTTACAAGAGCCGGGCGAGATGTCGCTCTTCGAAGCAGTGGAGAGCGTGGGAAAGTGGAGGCTGAGTCGTTACTCGAACGAAGCGTACGCTAAATTATACTTGTTCCTTTCTACCCGTTTATGAAGCTGATATCGAATCCAGTTGGCCGCCCTGCACACCACAGTCACCTCCGCCTCGTTCTTTGCAGCCGCAACATTCCATTTCTCATCAACAACGCTTTCCTCCGCTGCACATGTGTCTCAGGCCCTTCTGTCTACGCTTGATGCAATACTTGGCTCGACCGAATCTTCAAGAGCTATTGCGGCTATCATAACGCTTATTCGACGGGAGATGAGGAGTCCCAATGCTGAAATCGGTACCGACAATATCGGTGTTGGCGACCTTCTCGTCGGAACTGTCGGCTTTGCGATGCTTCAAAGATGGGGGAGAAAAAACACTGAGAGGCATATGCGCCTCAACGGCGGTCATGAGACTGTTTGGGATGTTGTGATCTTGGACAATGGCGCAAGGGCCGACGTCGTTGGCACTCATGTAATCGAGCCTGCAGAAGATTCTCGGAGCGCGCTAGGTTCTGCGACTAGACGATCGTCTTTCGTATCGCCTGGAAATGAGGAGGAGCGGTTCGATGCTGTCCAACGGCCATCGAGTGTGGTTGACCACGCCGACGTGCCCCAAATGTCGCTTCCAGCTAGCGATCAACAAGTCTCTGAGGAAGATATCCGCCTGCACATAATGAGGCAACTTCCGCGGGGTTGTCGTGCGTCAATCAGATCCGATGTGGTCACCACGCGGACAATAACAGTCGATATTTATGACGATGATAATGCTGAGATTGCTGCTCCTCCCGGAATGATGATGATTGAGGAGAGGTTTCACAATGACCGATCGGATGCAAACAGTGGTCTTCTTTCTCCTATGCACCAACTACCCAAGCACACTGTTGTCTTCAGGACTGCTTTCAATAAGATACAAAATGCGGATGTCAGGCCGTCTCACAGGCCGGAGACGTGCAATTCGCGAGAACTCGGGACTGCGACGGCTGCGAAAAGACTCCCTGCGTTACCATCTACATTGCTTGATAGCAAAGCGCGAACGGATAATCAAAACGATGATTCCCAGGCGCGAATCAGCAACAGCGAACGGCTATCCAATGAGCAGCCTTCCACGAGGGAGCACATAGAGAGTCTTGAATACGGCAAGGCCCGTAGGCTCGTCGCGCCAAAGTCAAGTTCACAACGTTTCTCTTCGACAGGAACAGCACGGGATGCCAAGTCGGGCGGTGCAAAAAAGCCTCGTGAAGTGTCCAGCAGTGGTTCAGTGAATGAACCAAGCACAGGATCTAAAGGTACTTTCGGGAAAGGGTCACTGACAAGGTTGGCGCAGAAGGTAAAACCAGTGAGTGTCGAAAGAGACGAGACCGGCAAACGAGCTGCACAACGATCTTCTCTCGATAAGGCTCAGAGGGTCTCGAAGAACGCGACTCAGCGCAGCAAGATGCAGAAAGGGCTCGTTCCTGAGAAAAGATCCGCTGACAATGAAATGTCTCCAACGCCAACTTTCGCGGAAAGAGCAATCAAGGCGACAAGGTCTAACACGGATAGAACATCGTCGGTCGCGAACAGAGGCGTGCCAAGATCACCCTTACATGACCCACGATTGCGGACTTCTCCCAGTCAGACACGTCGAGTACAACCGCCGAACAGGCCCCAAAGTGATGCGCAGACTGATTATTTCACCGTGCATGAATTGAATCAGGAGACTTTCATCAGCCAATCAGACTCATACTCTCTCCGATCCACGGGGACACGAGCAAACTCACCAGCCGCTACAAGAACCCATCTGCGCAGTAGCAGCTCCTTGTCATTGACGCGATCCGAGACAGACATGGCTTTGGCTCTCGGTGGAGATGGCCGCCCAACGTCGTCGGGTTGGCAGAGGGCTAACTCGTTCGCGCCAAGTATATACTCCTTAGCAACAGCGGGCTCGGAGACATCACTCATACTTGCTCATCGTGCACGAAAGAGCGCATACGACGATATAGACACTATCAGATCGCTAAACCGTGACGGCATAATCCCCGGTATATTCCCAGAGCAACATTTTGTACAGAACATCAGACGCTTTTGCCGATTCTCCTCGGCCTCATATGGATCGAACGCCTTGAAAGTGATGGGTGTGACGAGGCCAACCCAGGCTATTTCTTACCGGGAAACCGACAGCCAAGAACACTCTGATTTCTCGGTCCACACAGGACTACCAGCGTCAACAATCCTCTTGTCGTCTTTCGTTGATCCCGCGGGAGGAACCAATGCTGCGGGCCAGACCGACAGTGGTTTCCCTTTGGTCCATTATGTATGCCTGGACCATGCTTCAAAAGCTGTTGTCCTGACTCTCAGAGGAACTTGGGGGTTTGAAGACGTTCTCACAGATATGACTTGCGACTATGATGACCTGGTATGGCAAGGGAAAAGCTGGAAAGTTCACAAGGGCATGCATGCGTCGGCAAAGCGCCTTCTAATGGGAGGTGGCGGAAGAGTTATGATCACCATCAGGGCCGCTCTTGAAGAGTTCCCAGACTACGGCGTAGTATTATGCGGCCATTCCTTAGGGGGTGGCGTTGCCGCACTTCTGGCCACTATGATTTCGGTACCCAACAGCGAGCAATCTGGAACATCGTTCGTGACCGCTACGCCTCGGTCTGCCGCAAAGCGGCTGCTCCAGGGGAACGATGACGACGAAGGTGAAGAGAGCCGTCTTCCCTTCTATCTCCCAACTGGACGTCCAATCCATGTCTACGCCTACGGTCCCCCGTCCGCTATGTCCCCATTCCTACGCCGTGCAACTCGTGGCTTAATAACGACGATTGTCAACGGTCAAGATGTGGTACCAAGTCTTTCTTTAGGCATCTTGCACGATATGCACACTGTATCTCTCGCGTTCAAGAGCGATACTTCTGGGGCCAAGTCGCATGTGCGATACCGGGTTTGGGAAGGTCTAAGGCAGAGCATTGTTAACAAGTTTTATGTCAATGAAGCGCCCATGCTTTTGCACGCTGGCGAAGGCGTTGGGGAAGACGCCTGGGCGTGGAAAACATTGAAGTCGCTCCGAGAAGAGATGTGTGCACCCAAGCTGCTGCCTCCTGGAGAGGTCTTTGTGGTGGAGACGATGCGTGTTCTTCAACGTGATGCTTTTACGTCTGACTTTGGCGGAGACGGCTACCCAAGGCTTGGTCGGCCTGCAACGAGGGTACAGTTGAAGTTTATCCAAGACGTCGAGTCTCTTTTTGGAGAGTTGAGATTTGGGTCAGGAATGTTCAGCGATCACAACCCAGCAAGATATGAGGCCAGTCTGGCGGCGCTTGCGCAAGGTATCCTGGACGATTGATCCCTTACCA
>JAABUG020103317.1:0-40661 GCA_011319215.2 Scortechinia acanthostroma
CCGCAATCAAAAAGTAATTGAGCCTGTTCCCACGATCCTGGGGGAATAGCCGACTCCGAACACAGCACTTTATCCGTGACTCTATTCCCGAAGAGGCAAACGGGGTTTTACCTGAAGAGCAGCTCCTCCGATCTGAAGAGAGTTCCGTGCCATCAAATGTGGAGTCCCGATCGTTTTTCGTGGCTAGCTAGCTAAGGTATTCAAGCTTTAGCCTTTAGCCCTTTACCCCACAGGAGCCTGAACCCTTTTCCATGGAGGCAATGCAATAAATGTACGGAGTATCAGAACACTGTCACGGAAGATCGGACTCCTTCCGTGCCAAATCTAGCGCGATCTACATGATTTACATGTATATATAAGGTTCCATAACTCGCTCCCACTATCATAGATGGACATTACAACAAGCCAACGGCAAAATGACTTTCCTGCTCCTCCTAGCCGGCCTGGCCGCCACGGCCAGCGCCCTGACGGCCACCGTCAACACCGGACAAACCTACCAAACCATGGATGGGTTCGGCTTCTCACAGGCCTTCGGCCGCGCCAACGACCTGTACAATCTGAATTCGAGCCAGCGCCAATACGCCCTGGACCTCCTGTTCAGCCCCACCAAGGGAGCAGGCATGACCATCCTGCGCAACCGCATCGGCTCTGGTAGCGGCGACAGCATCTTGCCAACTTCCCCGGGCTCCCCGAACGCCACGCCGCAGTATACGGCCCTCGGTACGGACTCGAACCAGGTGTGGGTGACGCAGCAGGCGATCAAATACGGGGTGAAGACCATCTACGCAGACGCGTGGAGTGCCCCCGGGTTCATGAAGACCAACAACGACCAGGCGAACGGGGGTTATCTGTGTGGAGTCAGGAACACGAACTGCGCCAGCGGCAACTGGATGCAGGCGTATGCGAATTACCTGGTCAAGTATATCCAGGACTATGCGGCGTTGGGACTGGATATCACCCATGTGGGCTTCTTGAACGAGCCGGATCTCACGTATGTCTCCCTTGCCCTTGCTCGGCAGGCGTGTCAGATACTGACGATAGTTTAGAACCGCATACTCCTCCATGCTGTCAGACGGATACCAAGCCGCGGACTTTATAAAGGTGCTGCACCCCACCCTGCAAAAAGCAGGCCTGAGCCGCGTTGGCATCAACTGCTGCGATGCGATGGGCTGGGACGCGCAGAAAACTCGCACCGCGCAACTCATCTCTTCCGGTGTCGAGAACCTTCTCTCGCGGATCACCTCGCACTCGTACTCCTCTGATCCGACCAGCCCCATGGGCGCCTCCATCCCCGTCTGGCAGACCGAGAATGCGGACCTCTCGGACGCGGGCACGTGGGAGACGACCTGGTACTCCAACGGGGGCGCAGGGGAGGGCTTCACCTGGGCGCAGAAGATCTACACGGCGATCACGGAGGGCGGAGTGAGCGCGTACCTGTATTGGGAGGGGTTCGAGAAGAGTAACACCAACTCGTGCTTGGTGATTACTGATGGCACGAATATCATTCCATCCGGGCGTTTGTGGGCGTTTGCGCAGTGGAGTCGGTATGTACGACCCGGGGCGGTGCGCGTGGCCATCTCCGGGTCCACTTCGACGCTCAAGATGACTGCGTTTAAGAATCAGGATGGCACTGTTGCGGTGCAGATGATCAACTCTTCGTCTTCGAGCACATCGGTCACCGTCAACGGCTTCTCTGCTCGTTCAGCCAAGGCATATCTCACGGATAACAGCCACAATAACATCAGCGAGACCACTGCGACACTTAGTGGAGGAGCAGCCACTGTCAATGTCCCGGGACATTCGATGGTGACTGTGGTTCTGTCCTAGGCTACAACGAAATCTACGACATCCACATGAAGACAACGATTACCTAGGACTGCCGCTTCCACTACCGTCGCGGCGTGTTATGATCAGCGTGGAGGACAAAGGATGGACGAGCCCAACGACCTGCGCGCGTCGCCGTATACCTGCCAGGTGCAGAATGTGTGGTATTTCGAGTTTTGTAATTATTCTAGTGCTTTTTGATCCTTTGATAATCAACGAGCTATGAAACTAAATAAATTCGAAAGAGGGTGGACCCTGACGTGAGGTATCACAATCGTAGTTCAAGCTTTGAGGTGAGGCATTTTCAGGTAAACCACGGCTGTTCGACGTCTCTTGCAGCATTCCATGGAAGGCTTTAAACTGCTCATCTCGTATCAATAAAGGGAAGGTATTTCGGCGCTACAAGGCAGTCTCTGCAGTATAAGCCTGCTTAGTGCTTACCTGGCCCTGCATGTTGTTCCATGCAATTGTGTCTAACCAATTTGATATAGACTTTTATTTCAGTTGCTTATCAATAGCAATATTTACCTTTCCTCGCTAGAGAGAATGTGACCCTATCCTAAAAGCATATCCTATCAAGAGTCAGCTATGCAGATCTTCCCAGTTATATATGAGTCTCCTGTGGCTTTTTATGGAGGAGAGAGCATGATGGATGAATGGTGCGCATCGGATTGCATCTGGGGCTTATTTATTGATTAGAGCTTTTATGCTCGGTGTTTATCACTTTCTCGTCTGAAGGAGTTTGTATATGCATAAGAATATCTAGGATTAACGTGAAAGAAGCTGCCTGTTATAGAAACAATATGATACGCGACAGTAACTACAGTACGATTGCAGGGACAAATGGCTGCTATCAGAACATTACTATGGTCGAAGCAGCTCATGTCGACTATCAAACACAGGGCACGACATGAAACATAGTGTCTGAATATTAGGTAGTCAAATAGTCAAATTGAATATTAACGGGACTTATCCAACAGATGACATCCTTGCTTTTCCTGCTTAAGCTAGACTTAAACCTCAGGAGTATTAGGGTAATCAATCAGAGCGCATATTCCATATATCGGGTTCAAGAGACGTGTCCAGATTTCCAGGCTTTCAAATACAGCAGTATGGCGAGGACGAGGTAATCCGAAATGTCAATAATTAAACTGTCCTCTGAGCAGCCGGTTGGGCAGTATCTGCTGGCGCATCCAAAGGAGCACGGCCAGCCTCAGGATGGGGATGCTTCTCGGCATGCCGGTGCGTTCCCTCCGGTCCCTCTCTTGCACTATAGTAGAAATTGAAAATCTCAAAGACCATGGCGCAGAGAGTCCAGAAGCTGCACACTTGAGTTAGCACACTTGACTGCGACCAGACATCAGCCCTCAACTTACAAAGCGAGGAAAGAGAAGGCTTCAGCCGTTCTCTTGCGGGTACAAGAGCTTCTGACACCAAAAGCGAACCATCGACAGTTCTGCTCTGAAACGTGCTGGGCAAGGAAGATGAATGCTGCGAGCCACCTGTTCATCACTCGTTAGTACTACATCTCGAGAAACAGAGGGAGGATGTAAGCTTACAAGTAGGAAAACACAACGTCCAAGGGCAGCAGATATCCGCGGTTACGTTTCATAGCCGATAGTATCATCGCAGGAATGTAGAACGCTGTTGTTAGAACAGCCTGCCAGAGTCAGAACCCCTGTTTCCCATCATCTAAGTGCGATAGACGTACGATCACCAATGGATAGATCACTCGGTAGCTATCCCTCTTGGTCACGGCCCAAGCAGTGATTCCCATGACGATAACAGCACTCAGCCATGCCAACAGACGGCAGATGAAGAGAAAAGGGCGGAGCGCATCTCTTGAAGTCCAGGCCATTTTTGACGTTGTTGGTACGTGCGGTCAGCTCGGTATCAATAGAATAGGAGATGTCTGCAGCTTGTGTACAGTGATTACATTTACAGATTTTCAGAGGGCTTTTAACCATTTTGGCTGTCCTGTGGTGTGACTCGAGGCCGAATGTCATGAAATCATCGACCGGAGTGGCAGGAGAACCATTGGCCGAACCACGGGGATGAGCCAGCAGATCTGGAGTTTAGCTTCACATCTGTCACACGATCAGCAAAGTAAAAAAATGATAGTCGATGATGTCTTCCCTCTGATTATTATTCCATCAAATATTATTAATGGCATGCGATATACTTATTGGGCAGCGGATACGGTACCTTACGCTGGTCCTCCCACCCAACGGACGGATAAACCGATAGAGCTGAATGGGCGGATTAAGAATTGTGAATAACACTATATTCTTGCTGTCTACAGTCACTAGATCTGTAGATACCTCGCTCAGTTACCATATCACCGGCCCGAGGGGAGCGTCATTGTCAAGCAACCCTATTGACCCTATGCTTGCGGGGTTGGGAAAGAGATCCGACATCTAGTACTTTCTTAGCAGAATAGCAGAGACGTGGCGGGATACTGACCGTAAAGTCCCAATCCTCTGAGAGATCGGGAGTCAGGTTCATATATGCCTGGGGAAGAGCATCCCCGCCCCTCCCTGTCTGTAGCGCCGTCGCCATTTCCTCCAGGACCGGCAGACATTTCTCTTCCGCTTCTTCAACAGCGTGGACTAGCAACGGCGGAATATCATCACCTCGGAACCCCCGCAAAAGACCCTCAATCTGAGCAGCGAGAGCACAAGTAAGAAGGTATCCTTTTATATTCGTCTCTCCGGCCTCCACCCCGCGAAAATGCCAATCCCGTGCACTTCTGATTACCTGGAGCAGATCCTGCCGGAGCGGAAGAGGACTCAGACTATCGTCTTCGTAGATCTGCGCCCTCAGCTCAGCGGCGATGGAGAAAACAGCCTGGAAAGCCGTAGTGCGAAAGACTCCCGCGCCGCAGATAATCAAGCGCACGAGGTCAGTACCTGAGTGGCCTTGCTCAGTCTGAGCATTCCCAGAAGCAGGTCCCGAAGAAGGATTTGTTAAATGCCAGATTCTGAGCGAGTTCTCCACCACCACTTTTCGAGAGAATGCGTATGCGGCTCCGTGCAGGGATGGGCCGAAGAAGGGCATATGTAGCGCAGACAGATAGCCACGCATAAGAAGATCGACAGCTTGAACAGCGAACTGAGGCACTTGTGGTTCTCTGCTAGAGCTGCACCTCTGAAGCGTGCGGCAGAGTGTCCTATACGAAGCCCGGAATTCTGCATCAAGCTGGAGAGTCTCTTCATAGGTACCGGAAGAGCCCAAGTCATTCAGAAATCTAGCTACAGCAAGGCGAATTGGAAATGTCTTGCGCAAAGCTATAGAGACGGTTACATGAGTAGACTCATCGTCCGGCTTTGGCACAGGGTGTTCAACTACCAGCTGATCGTCATCAAAATTGGCCGGAGATTCGGTGTCGAAGTCAGCAAGGGACAGCAACGGTGGGCCTCCAGATGTAAGGCTTGATTGCAGTGCGATCTCCAGAATAGTATTCCACAGTCTTCGGCGCATCTCGGCAGTAAAGGTGTTCTGATTAGGAAGCCGACTGGGATCCCGATGGAATCCAAGATAGATTGCTTTTCTGAACAATGCGCCCGCCGCGAACCAGATGGAGTCGCCGCCTATGCCAACTATCTCTCGAGCCAACAAAAGTAGGATGTGTGTTTGCAGGGACTGGATGTCCAGTCTGGACTTGAACTTTGGTTCAGAGACCCAAGTCTCTGCCTCATATACCCATTGCAAGGCTGAGGAGCGGAGAGTATACTTATCATCATATATGGCTGCCCCAATGGCTAGGACCAGCTTCAGCTGCGTCAGAAACCCAATATCAGGTTGATCATCGGACACCCAGAGCGCTTCATAGTCCCTCTTGAAAGTAGGGATATGAAGGACACGAAACACCGTTTCTGTCGTTCGACAATAACCGTCCACAAGCTCGTCAGCTATATCTTTTGGAGGAAGCTGGTTCGTCGGCTGTAAAGGCCAAGGGGGAGCTCGTCGCGATTTGATCACTCTCGCCAATTGTTTACATCG
The DNA here is from genome assembly GCA_011319215.2 of Scortechinia acanthostroma. NCBI lineage: Eukaryota > Fungi > Ascomycota > Sordariomycetes > Coronophorales > Scortechiniaceae > Scortechinia > Scortechinia acanthostroma. Next base: position 5,827 of record JAABUG020103317.1, read on the forward strand.
CTGTATCCTGGCAAAGGTCTTGGAATTCTCGTCTCGCAGCTGTGGCTCTGTTTTTTCCCAAATATCATGAAACTAGTAGCGCCTCAGTCACATCTCATGCGCGATACAAACTTTGCAGTGGCGTACCAGAATGACAGTATTACACCAGTGGCTCTGGCCAAACAGACGCCGCTTATGTGTAACGCTGCGAGCCTTCAGTTGACCGACTTCGCGGTGGATATGAAATATCCCACTCAGTCGAGAGGATGTTGTTTCTATGTTAGAATCAGGCGTCGATACAGATGGCTGAATTGCGTGTGTGGCTTTAGACAGCTGTTCTTCCAGCTCCCGAATGCGGTTTCTCAGCGACTCGACTTCTTGGACCGAGGTTTGGCTGGCAACCGTTGAAGCCCTTGACACACTCGTTCCCGGGGCACTGGACACATGGCTCGATGCTGCTGATCGGTTCCTGATGGATGCTTGTGTGACCAGCATCCTTTCCCCGGGTCCGGGCAACTGCCGGGGCGGAGAGTCGGGATTGTCGTACACGCAACTCGCGGATTTGGAGCGAATGCAATTGCTGCAAGGGTTCCCACGGTCGCATCTGATCTTGCGTCTTCTGCATAGAGTGCATGAACTGCGTGACATGCCCGTTAGCAATACCAAGTCTGACGGGAATACCATGGCTATGGCATACACTGCGGGCCTCCGGCGTTTACGTCCAGTAACGGACAGCATGAGCTCTTTGCCTTCCACTTCTGTTTGCATATATCCTGATGTACAATGAACAAGATAAGATTGATAAAAATTGCAATTGATAATCAGGCAGCATGAGATTGATGATATGGAAACGGTGTCGATGTTCGGGAAATGCGCCAATGGCCCGTCTGGCACGCCATTTCCCGAGTCGGGAATTGTCACGAAAAAGGAAAACAATCAAACAAAAGGTGGTCACTACGCTGGGAACTCGCGACCTTGGCGTTATTAGCACCACGCTCTAACCAACTGAGCTAAGCGACCGGTTGTTGATAGTAGCTGCGATATTTTGCTTGTAATGGCTGGTTTTCGTTGCCTTTTGCATTTTTGCCTTTTGCGTTTGTGTACGGGAAAATGGTCATGCTAACAGAAAGACTTAATCTGGCTCAGGGCCTCAGTATGCCTTTTAAAGGTGATGTCTCCCGCACTGGCCCTATTTATCTCACTTAGTAACGGCTGATTATGGGTTGTTGATGCCTGCTCGACGTCACGGAAGATATATATATTTAGTTCGAAGATCCTAATAACACAAACCACTATCGACTTTCACTTATCAATCTCGATGTCAAAAATAATAGGAGAAAACCTCAAATGGGATGATCATGAAATATCGATGTTTATTCTCATCAGTGACATCAAATAACCATAGTCGACAATTCGTCCCCCACGGGGTTCCATCTTCTATCCATGAAACTGAGGTGGCCAAAACCTACATCTAACAGAATGGAGACGCACCCACCTCTCAATCTGTATCCTAGTTGCTCGGCTGTATCAATTGCCAAGCTGAAATACCTTTCCTGCGTCAAAAGACTTCCGAGGAAACATCTGATAGCCCTTCTGATGCGCCAAATCGACCTTGCCTCTTTCATCCGTGAATTCGCAGTTATAATGAGTATGACCGAAAGCCCAAAGCTTGACAGCCGTTGAAGTCCAGCATTCCTCCGAGGACAAATCTGTCATGAAAGCCGAGGTCACATTGCTATGCTTATGCCTGTGATTCATACACCGCGAATCCATGGACGGGCAGTGATGAGTGAAAATGAAGGTCTGTCTCTGCGGCTCCTCCTTTGCAATCTTGGATACCTCAGCATTTAGCCATTTGAGGTCCGACTCGTGGGCGAGGTTATGGTCATCCACGGTCCAGTGAAGAATATCTTTAAAATCAACCGCGAGGGACTCGACGGAAAACTCCTGCTCCGGAGTGACATGAGAGAAGAGGGTACATCCAAGCACGGTATGCGTGTCTGAGATGTCGTAGCGAGTCTGGTCCAGAAAGATGAAGCGTCCAACTCGGGAGGAACGGATCCGCGTCTGTTCCATCTTTGCTTCAAAGGCTCGCATCTTCTTCTTTGCAGTCTGCAGCGACATATGGTATAGTTCATGATTGCCGAAAACGAAGAACACAATCAGGTATCGCTGGATCTGATGTTCGAGGAATGTGTATAGTTGCTCGTTCCCTACATGGCCAATATCCCCGAGGAGTGCAAGATACGATGCGCTGTTTTGGAACTGGAAATCATCATACGAGGGATGAGTCTCGAGATGAAGATCAGACAAGTTCTGGAACGACACAGGAGCCATGTTGATGCCCCTGCAAGGTAATATTGGTAGTCCACATTGATGTGCTGAGCGGGAGTGAACGTCAAGTTGTTCGACGTCATCCAACAAATCAGCATACCGTAACCGTGGATGGTTTGCGGGTATCAGCCCCAGCTCTTAACGCCAGCAGCAAAAGCCAATGGACATAGACATACCACTTCCAAGTGAGGGCACGGGATACTTCTGCCTGTACTACGAAGGAACAGCGACTTTATGCTGGATCACGTGGTGTGACTGTTGTTGTAACTTGTAACTTGTATCCCTGTTTCTTAGTAAGCTGAGACTTGCCAGGAAGATCTGACTGTTTTGACGGCATCGCGTTGCTATCTCTCATTCAGTTTTGGTGAGTTCTCCATAATAACCTCTATCTTCTCTTCCCCTAGACCGCAGGGAAACAGTTGAAACGGGGCATGTGACCTGTATTTTATCTTTTGGTTGTTGATCCTTCCACGCCGTGTAGATTCACAGCAGCACAGCCACACTACTTGACTTGATGATCAGAGCACAGTCAATAAGCCATGTCGCGAAGCGCATGTTTTCCCTTCAGGTCAGACCAGTCCAATTCCCTCCGGCTCAGTCCGCGCCTCCTATTCCCGAGAGCGAACTCGTTGATGAAGAGTCCTGCCCAGCATACAACCCCAAATACTCCTACCCATCTAAACCCGGAGAGATACTTGCCAATCACTATCAATTATTAGTGGAGATCGGTTGGGGCACACGGGTAACTACTTGGCTAGCAAAAGATATCAGTAGGTATGTAAACCCCAGACGGCATCTAGACGCGATCACACTTCAAGCTGCTCACAGAGGGAGTTTGATTTAGATACATATGGCAGACCGGACGTATTGTAACCTTGAAAATAATAAACAATCGCAGTCCTCAAGACGCTTATCATGAGCGTGATATTGAGGAACATATTTCACGACAAAACTCGACACATCGAGGCCGCGGGATCATACGGACCTGCCTTGACAGCTTCGAGGTGACCGGTCCAGAAGGAAACCATCTATGTCTGACATACGAACCGATGCGTGAGCCGCTTTGGATTCTCCAAAAACGTTTCGTTGACCAAAGGCTTCCTCTTCCGATCGCAAAGGCGTATCTTCTGATTCTTCTTGCTGGCCTCGACTATCTCCACACAGAACCCAGAGTTGTCCATACTGCTAAGTATCCTATCTTCATCGTAGGCAGATTGCTGATATTTCTATATACTCTCAGATTTAAAGCTTGACAACATTTTGATGACGTTCGAGAATGAGGACATTCTCACTAACTTCCTCAAAGGACAGATGACTAACTTCCCCATGCAATATAAAATCGATCCAGCGACCGGGCAGGCCATCTACCGCTGTCACAATGATTTCGGCCCCCTGGACTGGAGAGAACTGAGAAAAATGTTGCCCAAAATTGCAGATTCCGGGTTGGCAACTCACATCACAACCAATAGCGAAGGAAAAGCGGGCAAAGGAGAAGTTGGTCTTCACCCTATACAGCCAGACCACTTTCGTGCTCCAGAGGTCATACTTGGCTGTGGGTGGAGTTTTAGCGCAGATATATGGAATTTTGGTGTCCTGGTATGGTATCTCCATCATTTGTTTGGCCCTCTCCTTCACGCTTTATCTTTCATTAGGCCAGATGGATTCATTGAGCGGCAACTGACTCACCATACACGTGGCAGGCATGGAACATAATTGAGCGCACAGAACTATTTCGCCAGGTACATGACGCCCAAGGCCCTTACAATCCAAAAGCACACTTGGCAGAAATGATCGCGCTGCTCGGCCCACCTCCCAAGCAGTTGCTCGCGAGATCGGATGGCATGGCAGGGGTTCGATGGCCTAATGCTGTGAAAAATGAGGCAGGCAGGCTCTGCACCAACGGGAGAGAGTACTTTGACGGGCCATTTTTCAATGAAAACGGTAGGCAGTGCAGACATATCGAATGGATGCTGGTGCATTGTTTCTGATTCAATTATTCTGACAGGCGAATTTCTTCATCATGATCTAATACCGACAGGAACACTCGAGAACTCAATCACGACTCTAGAGGAGGAGGAGAGACAGACCTTCTTGTCTTTTGTCAATCACATGCTTGCATGGCTTCCGGAAGACAGACAGGCAGCTATTGAGTTGATGGAACACCCGTTTCTTAACGGATGAAGACAAGAAAGGGCTCTCCAGGCTTGTCGACCCTCCAGAAAATATGCGATTGGATCAAGGATGCCTGCATTGTAACCCCTCATATGTATTTGTTTACTTTACAGTAAAACTCATCTGGGTGGGCAGTACACATTAACTGAAAGAGACAAGGTGCTTCTATAAAGAGGGGACATTGCCTATAGCATGATTCAAACCGACAACCACGTGGTCACCAGCGCAGTCTCCTCCAATTGAGCCGCGACCCAACATCCAGCACAAGGTAGGTGTGGTTGCAGATTTGAACGCCGGCTGGAATACTGCAAGCAGCTCTCTGGAACCGTCAACAACCCTATCTAGATCTGGCAGTATGTACGCTGAGGGGCGATACCGGTTCTACTTCAGATGCAGCTGATAAAAAGAAGGGCATATCCGCATGGATTGCAGGGTAATGAAGTGGGTTTCTTAGCCTTACTTTTGGAATGTGTTTTGCACAGAGGCACTTGTCGGGGGAGAATGCGATCAGTGAGTCTGGAGCGACTGTATACAAAGGTAAAAAAGTAAAGCCATGGATCGAGAAAATCATCCTGCCTGATGAGACTAATCTGCCCTGAAGCAACTCTCTGCTATTATTCTCAATATCCGGTCACCTGCTGACTCGTTCTTCTGCCACTAGGAATTTATGAAACATCCGGCAAAATCCGCCACCACAAATGCTGCAATACTGGGTTTCACTCTCTGACACCGGCTATTAAAATTAATTAATCTTGACCCAGTACTACGTAGCCGTTGACTAGATAATCCTTAACTAGTTTGCGCAACGATCAAAGCTCAAGTGACTTCTATCAATCCTCTATCTTTCACTGGCTGTTATACAAGCCACAGACGCAATTATCTTCATTATATTCAGCAAAAATGATAGGCTCATAGTGACAATAACAACAGCAATACCGGCAGATTATCTATGGTTACAATTTCAGACGGAATATTCTTGGGCCAATGGACAGTAGTTAGAGGTAAGAGCTAAGCTTCGGCCGCCGAGGCTGGGCATTTGCTTGGAGCCAACGCGTCTCATCAAGAAAGCAATTTGCACTACTGTATTTCTGACGAGTGGAATGATTATAGGGTCGGGTGGATCCTGTCATAAACATATCCATTAGCTCGTGGCTGGATCCTAGCTGACAAAAGTGGTCTTTGACTGGGTTACTGCTCCTCTCATCAATCCTAGGTTGTGATGTTGTTGCCAATCTTCAGACATCCCCTCCTTCTAGGTTCTTCCATCTGGATAGGCAGAAGCTATTCTTTTAGCCTGTCGGTAAAAATGGCGCCTCGTCGGGCCTGATTCCGTGAAGATGATTGACTGCCGAAGATGGGGTGATGTCCACTTCTGCAGCATGAGGGGGAACAGACGGGAAGTACCGCTAAGCTTTTAGCCGCTGGGAAAATCTGGGGTAACCATTGATGCCGAGATGCAAGATCATCCAAGGCAAAGCATACTCCTATGGTGGAGATATTATTCGTCTAGGCTGTTCGAAAATACATTAATTTAACCGAAAACAATGCATATAAGGAGGACCTTCCCCCTCCTGGGAAAGCACTTTGACAATCGTCAGCTTTATTAAAAAGAGCCTGAAATCAAGCCTCAAAATGATCTCCTTCTCCTCGCTTAGCTTTGGTCTCGCCGCTATCACCGGCGCATTTGCTCTTCCGGGTGACAAGTCAGTCAACTTGGCGGAACGTCAGACCATCACCTCCAGCCAGACAGGCACAAACAACGGCTACTACTATTCCTTCTGGACCAACGGTGCCGGATCAGTGGAATACACCAACGGCGCCGGTGGCGAGTATAGCGTGACCTGGGCGAATCAGAACGGTGGTGACTTTACCTGCGGGAAGGGCTGGAATCCTGGCAGTGCACAGTGGGTGACGCCAGAGGCTTATAAAAGGGCAGGGGAAGTACTAACTTTTTCATTAGTGACATTAGCTTTTCTGGAAGCTTCAATCCCAATGGAAATGCCTACCTCTCTGTGTATGGATGGACCACTGACCCCCTCGTTGAATACTACATTCTCGAGAGCTATGGCAGCTACAATCCTGGCTCAGGCATGACGCACAAGGGCACCGTCACCAGCGACGGATCCACCTACGACATCTACGAGCACCAGCAGGTCAACCAGCCTTCGATCGTCGGCACGGCCACCTTCAACCAGTACTGGTCCATCCGCCAGAACAAGCGGTCCAGTGGCACGGTCACCACTGCGAATCACTTCAACGCCTGGGCTAGCCTGGGCATGAACCTCGGTACATTCAACTATCAGATCGTCTCCACGGAAGGATACGAGAGCAGCGGTAGCTCCACCATCACTGTCTCATCTGGTGGTTCTTCTTCAGGCGGAAGTAGCAGCTCCTCTACTACTTCCTCGGGCAGCTCCTCAACTGGTGGTTCCGGCAGTGTAAGTCTTCCTCCACTGACCGTGGGTTTCGGTCTATTCTGACGGTGAATAGTGCTCCGCTTTGTACGGCCAGTGCGGTGGAATCGGCTGGTCTGGCCCTACTTGCTGCTCTTCGGGCACCTGCAAGTACTCGAACTCGTACTACTCCCAGTGCTTGTAGGAATTCCTTGGAGGTGCTTATGGAAATTATGGAGCACAAATGGAAGAAGCCCGAAAGTCCAATATGGTTCGTGTATATGCGATGGGTATTAAATAGTGCGGATCCTGTCTTTCCCGCCATCTCAGATATAGCCAAGATATCACTGACTAGGATACGAATCAACAGTCACTTTACTTATTTAAGCTCCTAGTATCTCTAGTGTCTATTTTTACCATGTCAGTGAAGATAGTCTCGATACTGGAATGGTCCGATTCCTTCTCTATTGCTAAACAAAATGCCAGTTGAATACACACGTCACGACGATGGGCTCTCATCACCCACAATAGAAGTGACCAAGCTGACAATCGGCAACAAGATCATGAAAACGGGAAGTAATTGACCAAAATCCCAGGATGATGTGAGACCGTTCTGGAGTAGACTGTAAATCAGAGCACCCAAGCTGAAAGCCCACAACAGTGCCAGCCAGACACCCGCCATTCTCCACGGGAAGATCACCTCCGCAATCAAGGATAGTACACATCTTGTCATTTTGGAATCTGTGTCAACATAGCTTTTGGTGAAAGCTACCGCTGCTGTTAAAAGACACCGCTTGACTAATACATACGGGTTATACCGATGCCATATAGAGCCTGAATCGCCGCTGTGCGACAACGGCTTCACCAGAGCTAACCATTCCCGGATGAAGACGATGTCTTGGGGTGAGGGCGAGACACGGCTGACGATTGTTCTGACCTCCGCTGCCTGCTCCGAAAGAAAGACAGGTAGATATGTGAGCAGATATATCCACATAATGCCAACAACCTCAATCACAGTCGCTGCATGCCAGAACCTGCTGGCCAGGGACGACAATTTCTCGGAATTCTTTGGTTTATTCGGCGAGAGAATGCGTACCGCGACGACCAGCCACAAGCCGTAGATGATATACATGATGACTACACGGGCGGTAGCAAGCTTCCGACGGCGCTGGAAGTAGGGACGGAGGGAGAGCAGCGTTGCTGCATGCGTGAAGCTGGAGTAGCAGACCACATCTGCCACGGTCCAGAGATTGTTGGCGCCGTGATGGACTGACGAGCCCCAGTACTGAGCATAGCCGCACACAAGCAGCAAGAGTCCGGTCACTAGTTGCTGGTCACTTAGCTGAAGCACAAAAGCGGTCAAGGCGCGTATCCAAAATTCGTTTGAATGCCTAAGTCTCCTGTGTTTCCCATACTGCGGTTGGTGGACACGGGATGGACCACGTCTTCGAAGGTATAGAACGGCATACGAGGCGATAAAGGTCAATGCCCCGGTCAATATGAAGCCGCTGATTACCTGAGTCCAGTTAGTTTTTATCTTTCAACAACTCTCGATAAACGCACGCCCGCTCCAGCAATATTGGGGTCTGGTTGATATGGGTTCACTCCTGTACAGTCACTCCTGGGCTCCATTAGACAACCGAATTCGACAAATCAATGCTATAAAGTAGACGACATTCTGGAAACCGGAAATCAGCCCATGTTCGATACCTGATTTACAATGTGATTCTGGGAGAAAGAAGGTCTACAGTTGATGAATATATACGGAGACAAGTACTTTATGCAAAGTTATTCTCCCTCAAGGCAAGTTCTGGTGGCTACTGAAGTTTGATTATCAACCAGGCTGTGCCTCGACGAATATCAAATCGCAACGCAACTTCTGAGCTCGTGCCAAAAAAACGCCAATCATCGTTTGCTCCTTAGGTGCCCGGATATTTGCCCGGGCATAATCAGGGCATGGCTGCCAAGATGTACAGCCCGCATCTCATGCACGGCAACAACAAGCGCAGGCTGGTTATTGATCAAGATAAATGTCATATGTGCACTCATACTACTGAGTAAAAGGGTGTCAGGATAACTGTTTCTAGCTAGCGGATATGATAGTGCAGTAGCGGATATACAACAGTAAATACCGTCTCCCGGGAGATTTCCCGAATTCTTGACCTTAGACATGATGGTCGAGTAATCTCCGGGAGCTTTCCAATGTCAGCTTGAGCGGTGACAGTTGCAACGCCAACATGTCCATTCAGGTTCTCCTTGTACTTGCGACTTGGCTCAACAGCACTTGATTCGTAGCTACTAAGCTAATAAACGCTTCAAGCCAGGACTTACTGGCCGATGATTTCGGCTCCTAGTACACCAGTATCAAGCCATAGCCTTGGCAGCCACTTGCTCCGGACTCTCTTCTGCAATTCCCAATAAATCCGCATCTGATTCCTCTCGAGACCGAGCAAGAAGACACCGAGATTGGCCCTCATCGAACAATTGTGCCACCACCAAATCCAGAATCCAACCGCTAACACCCTCCTGGAATTTGCGTTTCCCATTCTCCTTGAGTGTTTGGGTGGACGCTCGTTGTACCTCCCACTGTTTCCCCGTCACAAATTGAAAGGCGTCCAACAGCTCGTTTTGACAGGTTATGATGGACTGCGCCTTGATAAAGCGGTTGGCGGTCTGGTCCGGATGCTGCAAGACGCCGACAACTGACTGTCCAATACCCTCGAGCGTGGTTCCGGTGAACCGTTCGGTGCCGGAGTCATAGATGATGGCCGAGCAGCGCGCTACATCAAAGCCCATCGCGGGGAAGCGTTTCAACGCCTAGAAACCTGATTAGTCTTGAGGTGAGAGTATGGATCAATCGCTACCACTCACCCAGTCAATCGGATTCCCGGTGCTGATTCCGGTGTATGTAAAATTGGGATTGCTGTCTGCCTTCGTCTTTGCATGATCCCATCCCGCACGACGATGCTCGTGAATGGCGTTAAACTCAGGTAAAGACTTGGGATTGTCACCCCAGCCAAAGTCGTCCAGGACGAAGCGCTTGACGCCCGCAGCCTCGGCGGCATCGATCATGGTGACTTGTGCCCCGATGCCGCCGGGACCCACCACGCAGACGACTGCATCCTGTCCTGCTAGGGCCGATGTGAGGTTCTCCAGGGTGTAAGTCGTTCTGATTACTGGAATGTCGGGAGGGAATGTCGCCTTCGATTCGGTCCGGGTGATGATTGTTACTGCGAAGCCCGTACGTTGTAGGGCTGCTGTGATGGGAGTGCCAAAGTTGCCAGAGGCCGGTAGGGAGGTCAGTAGGGGTATTACCCGTCATATTGAACGCTGGACAGTCGGTCTTACACCGAAAATAGCGACTTTCTGGATGACGGCCATGATTCACAATGCTCTTGTTAGCTGTTTCCGATTCGACCTATTGCTGGATCATATTGATGCTTGAGGTCGAAACTGCCATTTTATAAACAAAGACGCGGAAGACAGACGTCCATAAATTCCCAGGCAACCATGAGTCCATGACGAGTCTCACGTCTTCTTAGCGCTGACGGTCTGACCCCGCATCTAGAGATACTAGGACCATGATCCTATCACGCTTGAGGACAAGCCTCGAGGCTCACTTTGTCGCGTGGGATTAGACTGGTTGACCCACAGTCACCCACTCCATATCCAACCCGCCCAATCCACAAAGTGTGTGGATGCGGGTTGGATAAGGGTTCAACCCATATCCAATCCACGACCAGTCTACCTGGGATTCATGAGCCCATTCCTTTCGAAACAGATAGGATGGTCATCCTGTCTTTGACTAGATTTTTACGTAATCAGACATCCCCGTGTGTTTCATGATAACATGAGATGCGTACCTTAGACATGGCTCACATATTACAACTGAGCTTTATAGTATCAATTGCATCATAAAGAACCTATGGAATATATTCTCTGGCAATATATTAATATGAAAGTACATCAACTTTATCATCTATCCGTCTATCCAACATTCCGCGTATAGATCTATGTTCTTCCTGTATATAATGAGACGATCTATTCCGCCCTTCACCCTTGCAGTGCCTCGCGTTTGAGTCAATGATATGTCCCAATTATCCGACAACTTCGACAATTGTACAGGTCGCTGTCTTATAGTCCAAAGCGACACAGCCAACAGAAAATGCTCGTCCTTTGTGATTCGCGCCGGGAATGCGAATTATCCTGGAACAGCCGTCTCACTTTGATCCGACCAACCGATTTCCTCGTCAAGGCCGCCCACCGCGGCTCGGACAGAATCGATTACCCGCTATAAATGAAGGCTTTGCATTCGTTCCGACATCGGATCCTCCCTGGGCCTCGGCGACCGCAGCAAGACCCTATCTTTTGGTTGAATCATCTCATTCGTATTCAAACTGGCCGATCCTGGCAGTCTGTCACGCACCATCTCTCTCATTCCATCTTATGGGACGGGCCAGAGCAACACCGGATGAAGAGGGCCGTTTTGCTTCGTGCGAGCGACAGAGATTCGGCCGACCGCCCTTGTCAATCATGTTGATCTCGACATATTTGCCAAGTCATCTCTCACGCTGACGCCACAGCCTTCTGGTACTGACTGGCCAGTTCTTCACATACGCCCCAGATGCGTCGACGGTTCGCAACTCCAATGAGCGCCAGGTCATCCATGCCATACCGAGCAGCGGTCATCTTGTCGAGCCACATGTACAAGCGCTGATAGTTGACGTCAACCGGCAAATCCCTGGGGTTCTGCGAGGAGTAGAATTCCCAGAACCATGGCATATCCCACTGGATGAATCGTTTCCAGAACCAGTTGTCCTGAGTGACGACCTGGATGGCCAGCGATGCCTGAGTCAATGCCTTGAGTGAGTCACCGGGCAGGTATGAGCAGATCTGATACACGAGTTCGAGCGGTAGCTTGCCGAACGGGCTGGCAGGCGAGCGACCCTTGAGATCGAATTGTGCGAATGGCTTTTTGAATCTGCTGTCCGTGGTCACGTCTGTCTTCGGTAAATTTTCCAAACCAGACGTCTCGATTGGATGAGTCGCGCAGTACTGCAACTGGTCAGTAAGAGAATGATGCGACTTGGTCGTTGCTCCTTGCCTCTGCGCCGGGGATGCACTCCCAGTACCGGCCCTGCGCCCGCCGAATGTCGTCGCCGTAGTTCAGGCGCAGAGCGGAGCTGGACTCGTTGCACAACTCTGTCATAACATTGTACAGCACTTTCAAGTCGATTGTTGAGCTATCGGTGGAGCCGGTGAGGACGCGAGTTAGGATCTCAAAGCAGCATCCGTGGAAGGGGATGACTGGTCCGGGGGTATCGTCGGTCCCGGAGCCATAGCTTCAACACATTAGAATAAATCTTTCCAGCGTTGGATAGGGGGGTCAAACCAGGTATACACATTCCGGTCTTGGCCAGGTACGGCATCAGTTCCAGACTTGATGGCAATCTCTCCCTGCAATGTCTGTAAGCCTGCTGAATCGGAATATAACCTCAGGCAGGGAAGCATACAGAATCTGCATAATAACCCGGTCCGGAGACAAATGCCCTTGAAAGTAGTCAGATAAACCGCCTTGGTCGATGGAAACGAATCAGCAAGAACTCACTTTCCCTTTCCCTTGGCAGCCTGAGGGTTGAATCCCAGGCAGTATGCCTTGTAGAGCCAGGCTACGTTCTCCCAGCTAACAATCTTGGGATCGTACGTGCGAACGGGCTCTTCTCCCTCCTGCGGGACCTGGTCAATGGACTGACCCGCTTGGAGAGCTTGGGATCTTTTTTCAATCCACCGTCTTCGACGCTCCGTTGCTGTTTCTGAGGGAGTCTCAATGAGCATCCCACAAAAGCCGACACCGCAGATGGCGCAGTAGCAGTCGTACGCCATGGTGATTACTGTTGAGTTCCCGCGTATCCACAGGGAGATAATCAAGTGATGCAATTGAGATGCGTTGAGCGCTTGAAGGGGAATGTGTGATCTATCTCTACTCTCGAAAAGGGTGAAATGAATAAATATGAACGGCCACTGCGATTGACATTTATTACTATCATGCCACACGGAGGCATCTGGACTCGGTGGTCACGCACGCACATGGAAAATTCGAAAAGTTTTCGGTAGTCTAGGCGATCATTATTCCCATAACTCCGTAGATCGAATCCAACTGCTATTGGGTCGATAATTGATACCCACAAGCCGAAGGTTTGGCACAGGGATTGACCCGCCAAAGCAATAGCGTTCTGCCAAACTGCCCCTGATCCGAATCCATTATCCACCTGGATGAGCTGCGATTCGTCGTCTTGATGAACTGCCATCTGCTAGCTGTTGTTCAGTATCTCACATGACCTGATGAGTTTTCTGGCTAAAACTATCTATCCCCGTACTCCGTACACCGCAAGTACGGAGTCCTAGATGATAATTCCTTTACTTTCTTGCTGCAATAATATCGATGGCGAAGGAGATACCGCCCTTTGCGGCAATCCCGAGGGCCGAGGAATTTCCGTTTGCCCCTTTTCTTTCACCTAACAGGCCAACACTTCCAGCCTCAACTCTCCAGAGGCGATAACTTGCTAACTGCCGTTCTGACTGTCTGCTGATTCTTTCCTCTTTGATCTAAAAATAGTTGCTTTTTCGAGGTCTCGATTCGCCGGTAGAGCTACTCTCGATAGCTCGATATACTTTTGCGACGGCGTGTCTGGGTCACTTGACCAGCGGACAAGGTGAATTATTATTATTATGGAGCCCGTCGTTTAATTAAGGAGAAGGTAAAACATGTCTAGACCGACACTATCGAATCTACAGTACTTTTGTCCCCTCACTTTCACATTCTTCGAGAACCACCTGGTTAAATGAACTCCCTTTTTCTATCTCCCTGATACCAGGCAGCCGGGAAACGGGAGGGATTACTAACACTTCCTTAAGTTGTTACGGTAAACCCTCTGATTGGACTTGCTAATCTCTGCAGCAGAGCGGCTGAAATGGGTGTAACACGAGATCTTTGCGTGCAGGAATCACTCTCGGGAAACCTCCTCGATCGAGTCTCAGACACCGCAAGGCTCTTAGACAATCCGAGATTACGAGTGGAGAGCTCTTTGATCTCTTAGAGCGATCCGCAACGACGGAGTAGATACATCCGCATCTTAAATTGCGGTCTGATGGGAATTGAGAGACTTTTCTGTGGGCTCCTCCGGATCGTGAGAGACTCATTCGATGTGATTGGCGCAGAATGTGGAGTGTGCCTCTCTGGGGGGTTATTCACGATTGGCTGGATTCCTTCCAGAATTGTTCCTTACAGCCCACTCCAACCAATACAGTTCAAGCACACAGACAGCTCAAGCCAGTGGATCCCACTGAACCACTTGATGATTTGTCCTCAATTCATTTTGATCAAAACCTAGGTACCTGAATTGCTAACCTAATCTACAGCGCTAACACACAGTAACCTGAAGCATGATGGCTCAATGAGCTTAGAAGGTCGACTAACATATATGTCCTTGTGTTTACTCGTTTCTATCTTTTTTTCTTCGCCACAGTTGTGTCAGTACGGCGTCACATGCTGCTAGTGACTTACAGCCCAAGGGAAAGCCCAGATCTTCACTATGCCGCTTCTTCTCATGCTCTCGGATTTCCTAGACGAGTAACCCATCCTGGTGTTCGTGTCCTCGAAATCTCCCTCAGAAGGTACACATCTTCCGCAGCAAGGGATTGACCTGATGCAGAACCATGCAGTCGGCCAGCAAGCAAGGCCAGAAAGTCGAAGCTCCTGTTGAGGAAAGCTTGAGAACCAGTTCACCCTAGGCTCATAACTCTCCATCTTTTATTTGGAGCGCAGTTTTCTAGCCGTTGACTGCTGTTTCAGCGGTCTTCAAGTCAATCCAAGCACTGAGGCCTCAACGTCTTGGTCATCGATTGGGCTAGCTCTTGTAAACTTCTTTGACGTGTCATCGAGTCCGACTTACCGGGTCTCAGATGTCTCAGTCATGACGAATGCGAGCGAGGAGCAGGCATGACCACCCGTGCGAAGCTAGAAGTTCTCTGAGCACGCCGACACGGTAAGCTCCAGGGCAACAGCCTTCGCATTCTCTCAACAAGAGAGATTCGCTTTCTTTCTCCCTTCTAGGCAGTTGGAGTTCATCTTTACGATGATACTTACACATGCCGACAACAATCCTCGTGCACCATACAATGATATGTTTTGTAGATTGAATACGGTTTTGCTGGTCCTATATCACGCTCAGCATGTAACCTCGTCGATGATCATATGCTAATTGCTACTGCAAGCTCTCATGAAACAAGGGCTTTATGTCTTGTGTATGCTGCCGTATTCAGCTCAAAATTCATTGAGTTACGGAGTAGACTGGTTGAATCAGTTGCATTAGTAAAAAAGCTGAGCAGGTCCTTCCTGTCAGTTCTCGAACATTCAGGCCAGCCAAACGTATGTCTTGAGGCATGTAGTACAACATCTGCCACAGATCACTTGAATGGGTCAGACTGCAGAGTCGACTTCTAGTTCGCCTGAGCTAGCAAATGTCAACCGAATTCAAGCTTTGGTGGACCTAAAGACAAGACTGGGCTGCTTATTTTGGAGAAAAGCTCATTAGTCATGCTACGAGAAGCATCGAGAACCCTGTGCGCTCATCCTTGTCAGTAAGAAAGAGACTTTGGTCTGCTTTCTGTGAGTTATTTGAAGGTTTCTTATACGAGCACTGCCCACTATTAGCCAGCTCGGCCTATAGCAGCTACCACTGTAGTACAACAATTCATTGATCTGTCATCTATTTCAAAACCAGGCAAACTAGGCATATTATCATGGAAGCACAGGAATGCGACTGTCTCAATGATGGGTCTCTATTTGTGCAACCTTCTTGGACGTTTTGACTCTGCAACCTTGTATGTCTTGCTTGACTCATAGTACCATCGGGGACAAGAATGGGTTAAGCCTACGCTTATATCAACCAGCATGCCTGGCATCTCGTCATACTATGTAGCATCTAGTGAGACAATCTTGTGCTTCAAGTCCTGCTCTTCATCAAAAACGCTGCGCATATCTCGATTTCAACGTTCTGTTTATTGACATCTGCATCATCATATCAATATGCCTTTAGGACTCCCTAATTTTTGCAGCGTCTCGGACGAAGCCCAGCTCCAGATGGTCTACAAACTAAGACAGGAGAACGAGGGACAGAGGGCCTCTTTTCTGCAACCGGAGACTGCCTCGATAATCAGTGACAAGACGCTCTGCCAACCCGATGAGCAAAAGCAATCAACATCAGTGTTCTCCTCAATCAAGACAGGTGAGAGCTCCTGTGGCCTGCCTGAGAGAACTAATAGACTGACATACGCAGCAATGACGCATATTGCCCCGAAACAAGAGCCTTGAGCGCATCTCGTCTATGAAAATCCATGGTGGCTTGGTCCTTACTGCCAGAACCGCCCATATTCTCCTCCTGCTATACCCCCATCGAATCTAGAAAGAGGAAGACACCTTGTGATCTGTTCAAGAAGAGAGAGTGGGGCAGCTTGCGGGAGATCCGATCTGGCAAGATATGGCATGAAGATACAGCCAACAAATGCACCCAGCAGCAACATCCCCGTCATGAATCCCTTGCCAAAGGCACTCTCGGCGCGCGGAAATGCCGCGTGAAACTTGTCCATCGAGTTGATGATGGAGATGACTCCCATTTCGTATCTCATGGAGAAGCCGCCCATGGAGGCCATGAAGGCTGCTCCAAAGACATACTTGGAGCCGAAGATGCCCTTGATCCCGCTGGGACCATAAGGCAGAGATTCGAGTTGGTGAGGGTCTACCGCATGGACGATACCGGCGACAGTTCCTTAGACATGTTCCGCAGATGGGAACTCTTTCTGATGCAGGGAGGACTTGCTGGCCTCTGGGTCATCGCCCATGATTAAGAGTGGAGATGGCAAGTGGAGTGCAGAAGAAGCTAATCGACTTCAACAGATTAGGATGGCTGAAGATGGAAAGGTTTCTCGCCCCAGTACCTTCTATCTGGAGGATATATAGCCAAAATCGGTTATTGAAAACGATGAGACAGAGGCCGATGCCTTCAATGGTGATGTAATGTGGTCGAATCATGAAACCTCTAGACGTATCTGGGGCGGGCAGAAATTCCAATCCAGGACCCTCAAGTGCCATGTGGTCGGCAGGCCGTGTTAGTTCTTTGAAGACATTTGCACCAGGATGTCTTGACAGTGAAGCAAAAGGCTGATCATTGGACAGCAAGACTAGAGAAGCTATCCTACCCAGACTTCTACCCCAGACTTCTACCCCAGATGTCCCAGCCACTTGAGCAGTCTCCGCACAGAGACTTTGTCCTTTTTTGGTCGAGTTACCTGCAAAATCCCCGCATTTCAGTGGCCCAGGATTGTGGGGATACTGTCAAGTCCAACGAATCACCCAGCGGTCAATGCAGCCTTGCCAACCCCAGCAGATGAAAGAATGGATCAATTGGCCCAGATTCATGAAGATTCATAATTGAAGTTGCGGGAAATGGATCCAAATCCAGAGGCAATGTCTACCACACATGATCAAGGCTGATCAGCCACAGCGGGCCAAACTTCCTCCTTTGCTCTTCTCCGGCGGCCGAAAGGCGCAGTAAAACGCCAATTCTTGTCTATGGATCTAGATGGAAAGATGGCCGACAGCAAGATGTACACAGGTGACCGCGTATTATTATACCGTGTTGGAAGTCAGAGCTAGCAAATTTTTATTCAATATTGTCAGAGATGATGTCAATAGCCACCTACTTCCGTGTACGAGTATACGCATCCGATACCGAGGGTGTCAGTCACATTACGTGGTGCGATATCTGCGTTTAGATTTGTCCGCTCCGTGTGCCGTCTGCGGAATGTTGGGTCTGGGAAAAAAGACAAGCAACTCAGAGACGCAAGCAGAAGAAGAAAAATATCTCCCAAAACTATCCAGGTAGCAATATCCTTCAAAACATCAGAAGCTGTCACACACTACCGTGCTCAGTGAGTCTCACAGGCACTGAGAGTACCACTGGCTGATAGCCTTACAAGTATAGGGACTCTGGCACGAGGTGGCTCCAGTCCATCCTTGACCTCCACACTGACCGTAATGGGAAACAGTTCCACCGGAACCGCCCGAGCCACCTGAGCCTCCTCCCGAACCCCCGCCCGAGCCACTCGAGCTCAGCTTGCTCTTGACAAAGGTAAGAGCTGCCTGTCCGTACTCGGCCCCGTAGCCTTGATGAGTGTTCGCATCGTTTCCGTTGCAACAGTATGGATCGGCAGCATCGCAGTACGACTGAATCTTGCTTGCAGATGGGCAGCTAAAGCCAGCAGGACGAGGGTCAAACTAGATCAGGGTGAGTGGTTAGATCCGAACATCGCAATTCAAGGAAATCGAAGATCTTGCTCACGCCACCAGCTTTGCAGGTGCCGACTTCGTACGGCAAACCCGCGATGAAGCGAGGATCGCCCATGAAGATAGCCGCTTTGATCATGTTGACGGCTGATGAGGACAGTGGAACGGCTGTGCTGGGGTAGCCCTGGTTCGAATCTCCACCACCGCAAAGGGCGTCATCCATGATTTGACCGCCCTACCCCTGGGTTAGACACGTTTGGATGTTTCAATAACGGGAACATACCTGAGAATATCCGACAAGGACCAGTTGAGTGTTTGGACATCTCTGGTTGAACGAGTTCACGGCGCTCGCGACAGCATTGATTCCGGCAACTACCGAGTTGCCATAGCTGACTCCGCCGCAGGAAGACTGACCTCCACAAGCAGGATAGTTGATTGCCTCCGAGGTGGAGCCTGGGTAGGCGTTGAGGACCAGATTGACAACGGTCGAGGACGAACCATAGCCAGGGGGTGCGGTGGTTTCACGAGCACCAAAGACATGGATATTGGGACAGCTGCTCTGGCGTTCTTCAAGATCGACAGGGCCAGCCAAGGCTTGGCCCAAAAGAGCGAGAGTCGCTGCTGTGAACAACATGCTTGACAGTGATGTCGAGAAACGGGCAGAGAGTCGCATCTGACACGGCCTGTGGAGTCTGCACGCTGAGCCTCTGGTAGAGGATGGTCGAGATGATCTCTTTTATAGACCAATACTTCCCAGACATGCCCTCAGGTTATGCAGATTGACAATGCCACTTGTCTATCCTGTCGTCCGTTTTCCTTTCCAGAACCTGTTCCTTTCCGCCGAGAGGACGGGTTGAGATCAATTTGTCGCAAAGAAAATTGCCTCAAGAGACAGCCGAAGACCTGGGGCCGCGAGAGAGATTTTAGCCGTGAAGCAAAAGTGTGCACGACATGTCCAGAACGCTTATAACCCGCACCCCTGCAACAGAGCTGGCCAGATACATTGAACCTCTTGCACTTATGTGGTGAATAGTCCGGGCCAGCCGTAGTAGCATTGGTCATGTTCCAGTCTCGAGCAGGAGATAGTCCGGAGCAATGCCCTGTTGTGCGGGATTATCTTGGTCCTGGGACGCTGAAGAAACACCCCGCGTTTCAGCTGCCGAAAGTGATGTAAGTCAAGGGAGCTTGTGTGGGGAAAATAGGCTAATTTCAGGCCCCTTGTCATATCTAGCCTGAATTGAGGTCACATTGTGGCCAAGCGGTTGTTTTGGCATTCGGCATCAGTATACTGGCCTTCTCTGTCTCAGCGTCTCGTATCTGTGATGCTACAGTCAAAGTGCGAGATTCTTCCATTGGATTCTCGGATTATACTGATTCGGTGACTCGGTCCGCTGAAATCTCCAACAAATCCTAGTGCAGTGTTTTTTCAGCGTCTGTTGGATTCTCAAGTTATGAAACCATCTTGCATTAATTCTTCGCTCTTCCGCAGGTACTCTCAGCAAGGACGATATCCTCATCCATCATGAGAACACTACATTGTGTGTCTGGAAGAGAAGTGGAGGAACAATCAGAGAAGCAGACTTTCCTTTTCCCTTTTTTTAGGCCTGTGTACATGCTATGCGTACTAGGTGAGGAAATTGAGGGCCCTTGGACTCTCTTACCATTTCGTTGTAGACCGTATGATGCAAGAAGAGTTGTCAATGGCAGTTTCATTAGCCATCGAAGTCGCCAGAAATATATTCTGGTTTGCAACTGACCGGAAATGGCACCATATGCAGGGCTGGAGTGCTTGCCACCTTTGATTGATTTGAACCTTACCCATTTCAGACTCATTAGTAAAAGCAACCAGTTCTCAGTGTCAGTTCTTGTTCAAAGCAAGACTGACTGCCATGTTCATAATGAATGTTGATGGCTTCATAACCAGCTTTACAGAGGTCATACCACGTGATGTGTTATGTAATCCCTCTCCCGATACGGAAAGTCATCGTTATCATACCCGCTAACCCCGATCAGGAAATGCATCTACACGCGTCGACGCGACAAGGGGACCTTTTGCTTTTGTTGTATGGCGTCCAAGGATGCGAACGCAGGCATCTAGGTAGCTGTCACCTCACTCAATCTATCAATTATTCTCACTTGTACTCTCTGCTGTTTTAGTCTGAAGTATGCTCTCAACTGTGTACAGTCCTATCCACCTCTTTGATAAGTAGATGCTATCCTATCCACCATACAGAGCGATGAAGGCCAATACAATGTAAGTGTCGCACAGATGGTTTTCCATCGTGGTACCCACCTAACCAGGGATTGAACCATGGCAGTGCCTTTCATCGCAACGTCAAGTCAAACACGCCGGACGAACTATCCAATCCTAACATCTTTTGGGTTGGTGTCCTCCATGACGACAAGACCCCCGACAATGCCGACTACGAGACAGATATCCTGTGGATCAAATGCCGCGGCGTGAGTAAGCCACGAGATCTCTCAGTCATAGCCGACGCAGATACTGACGAGCCTTTCAATCGACTGCAGCATACCAAATTCGAAGAAATCAGAAAGCAATACTTGTTACGAGCTTCCCACAATAAACCGATCGTGTTCCGGCACAATGGCATTATCGTGGCCCCGGTGAACACTATTGCAGAACTGGATACCTTTGCTGACCGTGTCATTGCTGTCGAAGCGATCAAGGATTCAGACATGGCTTCTCGTACTAGCCCAGCGAGACGGGATCCCCTCGAGCCCCTTTCCAACCTGGCTTCGACGAACGGAGAATCGGTGAAGTCGGATACGAGGATCAAGCCTGAGCCTCGAGACGGGTCCTTCAATGACGAAAATCGAGCGTCCTCACCCCCAGGGCTCTATGCCTCTGGTATTAGCAAATTCGAGTCGCCTGCACGTCTCCGTGGATTCAAAGAGCCCATTCAAGCACATAATACCCTACCCGCAGGTTCTGAGGAATACGTCACAGAGTGCGCCATGCGTGATTTTGTCCATGAGCGCCTCGCAGAAATATATTCTCGTTATCCGGGATCACAGTCATCTATCGGTGAGCGAGCTACAGCTTCATTGACTCAGTTACGGCGCACCTTGTTGACTGGCTCCAGAAAATCATCGGCGTGATGTCATTCGACAGTGGAGTATTCTGCCTCCAGACGCCCGCGAATGGTATAAAAAACGTGCCCTCTTGTTTACTCGCGCCCACAGTGGACCCATTTCTCAATTGCTGGCGGAACTGCATGAGTTTACAAGTCACAACGCTGGATTCCACCAGTATGTGGTCTCGCGAAAAGAATATTCTGGGTGGTATGAGAAGTCTTTGGATTCAGGTCGGCATCCACACTTTCCTTTTGTTTACTTGTTCTAATGTACGATTCAGATAAAGGTTTTACATTGATGAAGCAAGGGTGGGACGCCTTGAAGAAAGCTACCCGAAACATCTGCATTGAACAAGGACAAAATCTACGCCACACGTCTCTTCAGTCCATGCTGTCTTTGTACACAACTACTGCCTGCTCACCGCTCACTCAAAATACTGCGACATCGAGTCCATTCTCTCAACTCACTCCCGTCACGGACAGTGCGACAACACCTCGTCCCGAGCCTAAGGTTCTGCAGCAGCTCTCCCTGCAGAACCTGTTTGCTGACAGCACTCCCGAGCTTCTTGAGGCTGCCGTGCAACAAGGAGTGAAGTTACTTGAAGATTTGAAAGAGCCACTGGGTCGCGTGGCGGTTGAAGATGCGTCCCAGTGGCTGCAGGCTATAGAGAAAGTCCAAGGCCAGGCTGCGCAACCCAAAACGATTGTTGGTGTAGTCGGTAACACTGGGGCTGGAAAGTCATCCATCATCAATGCCATGCTTGACGAGGAGAGATTGGTGCCGACAAATTGTATGCGGGCATGCACGGCAGTGGTTACCGAAATTTCCTACAACACCAGCGATGATCCTTATCGGGCCGAAATTGAGTTCATCACTCGGGAAGATTGGGAGAAAGAACTCAAGGTCCTTTTCAACGATCTGTTCGATGGCAGTGGCAACGTCTCTCGCGAAGCAACCAATGAGGAAAGCGAGGCGGGCGTCGCATACGCCAAAATCAAGGCTGTATACCCTAAATTCACGAGAGAGATGTTGCAGAATAGCTCGGTTGAGCAGTTGATGAGGCATCCCAATGTTCAAAAAGTGCTGGGCAGCAAGCGAGAAATTGCCGAGTCTGATTCCCTTCGCTTCTACAAGAAGCTCCAATTCTTCGTCGACAGCAAGGAGAAGACAACGGGCGAGAAGGATAAAGACAAGAAGCCTGCCAGAGATTTGGAATTTTGGCCTCTGATTAAGGTTGTCCGTATTTACGTCAAAGCCGAGGCACTATCGACCGGCGCCGTCATTGTCGATTTACCAGGTGTTCACGATTCAAATGCTGCCCGCGCTGCTGTTGCTGAGGGCTACATGAAACAGTGTACGGGTCTGTGGATCGTGGCACCGATTACTCGAGCAGTCGATGACAAAGCCGCCAAATCGCTGCTTGGTGACACCTTCAAGCGACAGCTCAAGATGGATGGTGGCTTCAATACCGTCACCTTCATTTGTAGCAAGACCGACGACATCAGCCTCATGGAGTGTCAGGAGTCTTTAGGACTTGAGGAGGAGATGGGCGCACATTGGGCTAAATCCGATGAACTTGCCAAGGAAAGGCGAGTACTCAAGCAGCGGCTCGAGGAATTGAAAGAAACCAAAGCCGTCTATACAGCTTCCGCCGATGACGTGGACGAGGTCCTGGAGGTCTGGGAGGCCTTGAAAGATGACATTGAGGATGGGAAGACCGTTTTTGCTCCCCGTGAGAATTCAACCTCCAAGAAACGAAAACGAAGCTCGAGCAGCGAGAAATCTGGAAGGCGAAAGAAGGCTCGAACTCCAAACAGTGACGCTGATAGCGACTATGTCGATAGTGATCAAGACAGCAAGGATTCCGACGACAACACTGACGACGAGGAGGATCAGCCTGAAGAGTCCCGTGTTCCCCTCACTAAAGAAGAAATCACTGAGAAGATTTCGGAACTCAAGACGACGAAGAAGGATAGCCGTCGCCAGAAACAAAACCTCGAGACTCAGATCAAGGAAATTCGGAAGAAGATCGCAGAGATTGACGAAGCTGACGCGAAGATTGAAGCCAAGATGAGGGCGGTAGCTATCTCCGGCCGGAACGAATATTCTCGAGGTGCGATCCGGCAGGATTTCGCCGCCGGAGTCAAAGAGCTTGACCAGGAACTCGCCGAAGAAGAGGACGCTGCCAACTTCAATCCAGATGTCGATGCTCGCGATTATGATGAAGTCGCAAAGTCTCTTCCTGTGTTCTGTGTTTCGTCCCGCGGCTACCAGAAGCTGCGAGGACGTCTGCGAAAAGAAGCCGATATCCCCGGGTTCCAGTCTGTTGAAGAGACCGAGGTTCCTCAACTTCAGGCTCACTGCAAGAAACTCACAGAAGTGAGCCGAGAAGCCAACTCGCGGAGATTTCTGAACAGTCTCAGTCAACTTTTGAACTCTCTTCGCTTGTGGTCCTGTCCAGACGGAGATGGCAGCCATCTCACCGACGGCCAAAAGTCCAGGCAGAATACCATGGTGCAGAACAAAATTCAGAAGCTCGAGAGTGTAAGTGCGAACGGTTCTTATCAACACCCTCTGTATGGCTCTTCTCTCTTTGATTCATCCCATTTCATTGTTATTGTAACTGTTCAATCATGCCGGTTACTGGTTGCTGACAATGAAGTCCCCGAGTAGGAGTTGGAAAAGCACGTCCGAAGCGTCCATCAGCAGTTACGAGAAGAGTTCGATGACAATGTATTCGACGCCTGTCGTAAGTAGCCTATCTGGACCGTCACTAACCAGTTTTGACCCATTAACGTGCAAACAGAGGACGCCCTCACCCCGGCCGCGGTTGAAGCAAACAAGACTGTGCTTCGATGGGCGGCGCCGGTTAACCGTACCGACCGTGCCGCTGGAGGGTATTTCTGGGCCACGTACAAGGCTATATGCCGCCGTAATGGGGTCTATTCAAACGCTCAAGGGCATCACGACTGGAACGCCGAGCTGATCGAACCCATCATCAAGGCCATCGCATCGGGCTGGGAGAAGACGTTCTCGCGGCGCATCAACTCCCTTCTGCAGGGCGCTGCGTCTGATGCTGGACGCTTACTGAAGACTTTCCACGACGACATTGAGCAGGAAGCTAGCCAGAATGGTCCGGTAGCAAGTCTTCATTTGTTATCTCATCAATTAAACAACTACCAGGCGCTCCTCAAAGACGTGTGTAACGAAAACCTCGCGATAACTGTGACCCAGGCGAAGGAAATCAACCGCATGTTTCAGCCTGTGATTGCTACTGCTCTCGAACCTGCCTACGAAACCTGTGTCGCGGAACGCGGTATGACCATTCCGCTTTGAGGCTCGATTTGACACTAATTCGTCTCTTAGGTTCTGGAAGTTTCATGCGAATGAAAGCAGCCATGGCGTCCCATGTGGAACAGGCTCGCTGGTCCATGTTCCGTGATAGTGCGGACACTGTCAAACGAGCGTTTGAAGACATGGTCAAGGCGGTTGAGGACAAGATGCTATTGAAAACCAAGGAAATTCTGGCTTTTGTGAAACGAGACTATATGTCGGCCCTTGGCGGCAGCGCCTTGATTTCGGACCGAGTCCTGCCTTCGGGTCATCGTGTCGCTCGTGAGGATGTCTTTCAGAAGATCAACAAGGGGGAAGCGGCCTTCAAGCGCTTGGCGGATCCGCATTTCGAAGAAGACGATTCAAAACCTGAACAAGAAGATAAGGGAAAAGCCGGTGAAGAAGTTACGCCTGACGTTCCAGACCAATGCGCGTCCACAAAACCTTCAGAAGAGGCTACGAAGGACGCCAATATTGGCGCAAGCGCACTGCCCGACGTTCCAGATCAATGCGCGTCCACAGAACCTTCAGAAGAGGCTACGAAAGACGAAAATATTGGCGCAACCGAACTTCCTAACACTGCTGCTATTGGTCTACCTACCGAAGAGGCCTCCCAAGGAAGCTTTGTCTCACCACCAGATGGTTAGTGAAAGGCCCTGTTATGGTTGACTCATCATCCAGCCATGCCGAATGCCGCTGACGTACAGAAGACTTGTTCAGATATGACTCCCCTTGAGGAGACCTCTTCCGTTACAAAAGCGCAAAAATGTGTAAATGATGTACAAATAGTTGCACAATTGTATGACATTCTTTTCGAGTCGCCGAGAACTCGCTACGTCTTCTATGTGCATTTATTGACCGCGCAGCCCTAGCTGGGGCCACGCAGCGTCCTTATGTTCTGGCCGGATTTACTGTACATATCTCATTTCAAGGGAACAAATATTATTCGGGCTGGCTTTGAATATCTGTCAATATGTACATCAATCCAGCGTTTCACTGATTAATGTACAATAATTTTGTGTTTTAATCCACTTAGCTGCTGCACTAATCATATTCACGTAAAGACTTGAAGGGCAAAGCAATTATAGAAGATCCATTGCCTCAGCAAATCGGTGAAGAAACCTGGTAAAATAAGGAAGTCTTTATCATTTATATCTTCCAACAGCTGTGACAATCCCGCACTTCGCCGCTTGTTCCTCGCTGGCAATGCGACAGAATACATCCACTAACGCCCCGACAGATAGACAGAGCGCCAGTCGCACTTGATCTCTTCCAGGTGCTGAGTGATCAAATCACGATCATGAAGGACATGCAAGCTGTCTCTTCCGCCCCAGAGGCAGCAGCCAAAGATCCCGTTCGCCATCAATCGGTAGAACCGGATATGTGAACCGAAAGTAATAGCACCGTGTATATCAAGCCCGTCGTGGATCGGCATGGCCGTCAGCGCATCGGTCAGCTGCAATCTCAGACGATCCTCGCCCCGGCGCGAGGGCGGTCCCGGTGCTTGTCTCGGAGAGCTTCTGCAGTGAAGGAAGAGGAACCGGGTGTTGTGAGATGTACCTAGCTGTGTGGCAACGGACAATTGGACGATGGGGAGGATGGTGCTGGGCGTGGCCTGAATGGCGTACTGGTTGTTGCTAGGCCTGTCAGTCTGGGAGATGGGAAAGTGGAATCTGAGGATTTCAGTCCAGACCTCACATACTTCATCTCTGTTCATGGGGCACTTTGCGAGGTCACGGATCCTCTGCTGCAGCTCGAGGCTGTAGACATCCTGTGAATCGTTAGTGGGTTGTATGAGTGGACTGGGATTGAGCTTACCATGATGACTGTTTGTGGTTCTGTTGGATTGGTTAGTAAAGTAGGGGATGAAAGGCGACAGGTACACGGAAGAAAAAGTACAGGTAATAATCCAAAAAGGATGAATTGTTGATTGAAGGCTTGGTTGAGAGTCATCGAGGACGTATATATTCATCTTAGGAAACAGAGGTCTTGCTTCTTAGACACCAGCTATGAGACAGTATTGAAATATACCAGACAAAGAAGGAACACAATCAGAAGAGCAGTCCTATTGTCATTGTTGCTTGCCAACAACAATGCATTGTCTCTCAAATGCGATGTTTAAGCACAAAGGATTGACTTCAAAATGGGCTAGGACATGGTATAAATTAGTAGTAGTAGGTATACATAGAGGCTTAGCCCGCGTAGGGCCTCTTAACTATGACACTATTATTAAGCCACTAATCTAGCCCCTATTAAATAGGCCGCGAGCCCCGTGTTTAAACCCTCGAAGATATAGCTTTCTAATTTCTTTTCGCTACCGACTCGTCTGTGCACTTACGGAGTTCGGACACAATTTCTTCGAAAAGAAGTATAGGATACCAGGATCCAAATCCACAAACTTGTTATCACAATGGATGATTTCCAGGAAAAGATAATACCGCTCATCACAGATGGAGATCTCACCCAATTAACTCCTATCATTGAAACCGCTCTATCACAAAACCAAATTCTCCCAACAGAGATACTCCTCCAAACTGCAGTTCAAGCAATGGAGCTGGATGTGCTAGAACACCTCCTTACCCGGCTGTTACCACGCGAAGAAGATGCAGACAACAACAAAATGGGTAAAAAGCACCCATTCAGAACGTTGGACCGAGCATTCATACTCGAAGCACTCCAGCCCGAACGACTCCCGGCGTTTGAGCTGCTCAGCCGCCACGATCCATCGCTTCCAACCATGTATCTAGGCCACTGGGGACCTCCGCTGGCATGGGCCATTCTGGGCGGTAATCTCCCGCTGGCCTCGTTTCTACTCGCTAACGGAGTTGACACCAATGAAACCCAGCTCATCCATCGCCCGGTAGTAGTGGCAGCGGCGGGTCACGGATCATGTGCCATGATGGAGCTACTACTAGACCATGGAGCAGCTATCGAAGGAACCGATGCTCTTTACGCTGCTGTGTGCAACGGACGTATCGATATGCTGACTCTCCTATTGGAGAAACGGAAAGTGGCAAATATTAACGCTATTCAACCCGCAGACCGTCAGAGGGACCTGACTCCGGGACCGGTCCTTCATCTGGCTATCCGAATGAAACAGCGGCAGATGGTTCGCGTGTTGATTGAGAGATTTCATGCGGATCCCCTGGCACAGGATCCAGAGGGTAAGACTGCGGTTGCATGGGCTGTGGATGTTGGATATCCTGAAATTATGAAGTTGTGCCGGTGTGGAACGAAACAAATAATGAAAACAAGATTCCTCTTAATGTTAAAATGGATGCCGTTAGGAAGACAAGAACGAAGGATTGACTTCCAAATGGACTAGAACATTGGCATGGATTTGACTAGACAGCACGACTCTCCAGGGATTTTGTCCTGCAATCGCTCAGCAGGGACTACATCTAAGGGTACCGAGGTCTTTGACATCTCTGGTATCACTGCCGTGTGCCTAGTCCATGTCTGCTGTTGACTCTGCGAAACCAATCAGCCAGATGAACTGCTGGTAACGTCTGAATATATGGTGGACTTGTACTTCTAAGAAGAGCGCTTGTGTCATTTGAAAAAGAAGACGAGTTTAAGCGCATTATCCTACGTCTCGAAGCTTGATCATCATTTCCTTCCATCTGCACTTCCAAGTAAAAATTAGCGAATCATCCGGGGTATTTTTCGGAGGTGGCTCTGCTGCTTGTTCTGGAATATTACAACACTGTTATAGGGCCTTTAATTGGGATCACTCCTGTTAATGTACGATAATATACACCTTGAATAGTATTTGAGAAGGGCGAATATGTGTATAAGATAGAAGTGAGGCCGGCGTTGGCATGGCTTCCAATCTGGATATACACCGACTGGCTCGAGAAATAACGGACTTCCCTCGCTTTACTGGCTGCTGGTGCCGGTCTACGGGACAGCTAGTGGGAGCTGCGCCAATTACCTCAAAGTATACAAGCAATCATGGTCCCGGCTGCCCCGCGGAAGGCGTTCCAAGGTAGAAACGCGGCCATCAAGGGAAGAGAATGGACAGTCAGAAACCTGTTTTGGCTCGATTGACTCTTAGGAGTATAATTGACTGGTAGCGTGCAGTTAGCACTATTCCATTCTCCATGCTGAAAAGTAATCAGGCTAAATATGATGCTTTATGTCGATCCGAATCGACTTCCCCGCATGTTGATCGTTTCTCCACCAATCTGGGACAAGGACCTGCGTAAAGGTTCCTCAATGGATACGGACTTGTCCCTGGATAAATACAGCTTGATATGGATTGGAAAAACATAATGCGAGGAGGGATTCGGTGAAGATCCCCCCCTTCGGGGGTAATTTCCCCGCGACCCGCCGGAGCACCTTGCGGGCAATATAGAGCTTATATAACTCCGTGGCAGATTCCCGCAGGACGAGTGTACATTTTTTTGGCGGAATGAGGCAGAAGATAATACGTTTCTGGTGCGAAGAGCAGGATGAAGTTTTTTTTCAGGAGATTAATTGCATTGACTGCCGCTTCATTAGTAGTAGCTGCACCATCCTTCAACGGCCTTTCATTTCGAGATGCTGCTGATAAGCGAGAACTTCTCCAAGACCTGGTGACATGGGACCAACACTCATTGTTTGTCCGAGGCGAGCGCCTCATGATCTTTTCCGGAGAGTTTCACCCCTTTCGACTGCCAGTGCCCGGACTATGGCTTGATGTGTTTCAAAAGATTAAGAGTCTGGGATTCAATGCTGTCTCCTTCTACACCGACTGGGGCCTCATGGAGGGTAATCCTGGCCACGTTGTCACGGACGGTATCTGGAGCCTTGACGAGTTCTTCACTGCTGCAACTGAAGCTGGTATCTACCTGATAGCTCGCCCTGGACCCTATATCAATGCAGAAACATCGGCTGGTGGTATTCCCGGATGGGTTCTCCGTACAAAGGGCATCATCCGCTCGAACAGCAAGGATTACCTGGATGCGACGGATACGTACATGGCCACTCTAGGGAAGATTATTGCCAAGGCACAAATTACCAATGGAGGGCCGGTGATCCTGGTTCAGCCAGAAAATGAATACACCACTTGGCCCAATGTTTCAAAGTCTGAGTTTCCGACGACTATGAATAAGGAGGTCATGGCCTATGTTGAGAAGCAGCTCCGAGACGCTGGAGTAGTTGTCCCAACAGTTGTCAATGACAATCAGAACCTGGGATACTTTGCCCCTGGGACCGGGCTGGGCGAGACGGATCTCTACGGGATTGACGCTTATCCCATGAGATATGACTGTGAGATATTCCTTTCAGAGGCGATGACTTGTATCTGACGCACAATTAGGTGGCCATCCCTACGTATGGCCAACATATCGATTCCCGCGAGATTGGCAGGAGACCCACCGCAATTATAGCCCTACGACGCCATTTGCTATTATGGAATTCCAAGGAGGTACAGGAGGTGGATGGTAAGAATAAAGGATACCGCTCAATTCAACGCAATTACTAAAGCATATCTTCAGGGGAGGAGTCACAGAAGACCAATGCGCGATTCTCGTGAACAATGAAGCTGTCCGAGTGGTGTACAAGAACAATTACGGCTTCGGCGTCACCATATTCAACATCTACATGGTGCGCCATCTCCCTCTCCATACTCCCCTTCCTAGCTAACCTGCGTAGACGTACGGAGGCACCAACTGGGGCAATCTCGGCTACCATGGAGGATACACCTCGTATGACTATGGAGCTGCCATTACAGAGGATCGCCAGATCTGGCGAGAAAAGTACAGCGAAGAGAAGCTACAGGCCAACTTCATGAAAGTGTCTCCCGCGTACCTGACCGCAACCCCTGGAAACGGGGTTAATGGATCATATACAGGAAATATGGATATAGCAGTGACGCCAGTGTTTGGCAACGGGACGGCCACCAACTTCTATCTAGTCCGACATGCCGACTTTACTTCGACTGGGAATGCCCAATACCGACTTCAGGTTCCGACGAGCCTTGGAAATGTGACGATTCCTCAATTGGGAGGCAGCCTGTCATTGAACGGCAGAGACTCCAAATTTCACGTCACGGACTATGATGTGGGCGGATTCAATCTCGTCTACTCTTCCGCAGAGGTCTTCACCTGGGCTAAGGGACGCGACAAGAAGCGCGTACTCTTTCTGTATGGAGGCGCAGATGAACTTCATGAACTCGCTCTGCCAACACACCTTCCCCGACCAGCCGTTGTTGACGGGTCCGGAGTCAAGATTGCCAGAAAGGGAAGAGCCTGGGTTGTACAGTGGCAGGTAACTCCTCAAAGACGGGTTTTGCGCGCAGGAAAGCTTGAGATTCACCTCATCTGGCGCAACGATGCCTATCAGCACTGGGTCTTGGAGCTACCAGCAGCACAGCCCATTGCCAACTATAGCTCGCCATCCAAGGAGACCGTAATTGTGAAGGGTGGATACTTGCTTCGCAGCGCATCAATTACAGACAACAAACTACATTTGACTGGCGATGTGAACGCAACAACTTCCCTGGAGGTGATTTCGGCGCCGGCAGACGGACTTGAAGGGATTGTCTTCAACGGAGAGTGCTTGGAAGCTACTCGCTCTAAGATTGGCAATCTCGCTGCAACAGTTCACTATCGACCACCGGCTATCTCCCTGCCGGACCTGAAGCGTCTCGATTGGAAATACCTCGACTCGCTCCCCGAAATCTCCCCCGACTATAGTGACGAGAGATGGACGCCCTTGACAAACACATACACCAATAACACGCGCAAATTCACTGGCCCTACATGTCTGTACGCCGACGACTACGGCTACCACGGGGGCTCGCTGATTTACCGGGGTCATTTCAACGCCAACGGAGACGAGTCATGGGTTTTCCTCAACACCTCTGGCGGCGTGGGCTTCGGCAATTCGGTATGGCTAAACCAAACCTTCCTGGGCTCATGGACCGGTAGTGGCTCGAACATGACCTATCCCAGAAACATTTCTCTCCCCCACAAGTTGTCTCCTGGAGAACCATACGTCTTGACAGTGGTCATCGACCACATGGGCCAGGACGAAGAGGCACCGGGGACAGACGCAATCAAATTCCCCCGAGGAATCCTCGACTACGCGCTATCCGGCCACGAACTATCCGACCTTAAATGGAAGATGACTGGAAATCTCGGCGGCGAGCAGTACCAGGACTTGACGCGGGGTCCGCTCAACGAGGGAGCCATGTATGCCGAGCGCCAGGGATATCATCTTCCGAAACCACCTACTTCCAAGTGGAAGTCATCCAGCCCGATCAATGATGGGCTCACGGACGCCGGCATTGGATTCTATGCTACTTCGTTCTCCTTGGATCTGCCGGGCGGGTACGATATCCCACTGAGCTTCGTCTTCAACACCTCCGCATCAGATGCAAGGTCAAGGACGAGCTATCGCTCTCAGCTGTTTGTCAATGGATACCAGTTTGGGAAATACGGTATGATACGAAGCAGAAGAAAATCTGTCCCAACTTTCTAACTGATGCAGTCAATAATCTCGGCCCACAAACCGATTTCCCCGTTCCCGAGGGTATTCTCAACTACAACGGGGTCAACTATGTAGCCTTAACGCTTTGGGCGCTCGAGCCGCAGGGAGCTTTGGTCGGTGGTTTGGATCTCGTCGCTTCTACTCCTGTCCTGTCTGGATACCGCAAGCCGGCTCCGGCACCTCAGCCTGGTTGGAAGCTTCGGCGGGGGGCCTACTGATGCGTTAACGTACGGCGACTACTACAGCTTGAGGCAGGAAAGGCGATGCGGCGGCAAGTCAAGGGTCGTAGGACACAAATGTCGGGCGGTCATTGAGATAAGAGGTCATAACAATTTGATATTCGTCATGTCTGTATATAAGTTATCTAGCTTTCAGCATGGTAGGTTCAAATAAAAGTCAGTGGCTGGAACACGATATGGGTCAAGTTCAACAGTTCTGCACCGAGGGTCCTGATGATATTCCGGATTGGTCCAAGGACACGCCGGGAGGTGTCCGGCAAGTCTCTTGTGCATGTACCTTGTTAGAGTGCACCCTTGAAGAAACCCTGGGCTGACTAGATGACTACAGGCAAGTCTCCCGCGCTCTTCAGGGAAAGACATTCTACCATGACCCCAAAACTATCATGGATGCGAGCACCATAGTACTGATGAATACATTGCCTGCTTAAATACCAATCCCAGTACCGCTGATAGTCCTCGGGACATCTATTGGGGCTTAGCTATTGTACTCCTACTGATTGCCGTTCAACACTTCCCCGCGGATAATCCCATGTCCAGTTGCGAATATAATCTGGATCAATGCCATCTTCAAACGCCTTGTTCCTCGCGGCCAGCTGCAGGTGCAGGAACTTCTCCCGCACCCCCGACGCGGTATTGCCAAGGGACGGGATACGATCGATGGCGTCCATCGCTAAGCTGTACCGGTCGGTTTGATTCCGGACAGCGAGCTCAAACGGCGTATCGATGTTGCCCTTCTCGTTGTAGCCCCGCACGTGGAGGTTGTGCTGACCGGGCCGCTTGTAGGTGAGACGGTGGATGAGCCAGGGGTACGAGTGAAAGTTGAAGACGATCGGTTTGTTGGTGGTGAAGATGCTCCCCCATTGGCGGTCCGGCATACCGTGCGGGTGGTTGGTGTCGGAGATGAGCCGGAACAGGTCAACAACATTGACAAAACGGACCTTGAGCTGTGGTAGGTACTGGCGCAGCAGAGCCGTCGCCGCCAGCGCTTCGAGCGTCGAGACATCGCCGCAGGATGCCATGACCACATCGGGCTCATGACCCTGATCGTTGCTAGCCCAGTCCCAGATGCCGACTCCCTTGGTGCAGTGCTCAATCGCCTCCTCCATGTTGAGGAACTGCACGTGCTCCTGCTTGTCGGCCACGATGACATTCACATAGTTGACGCTGCGGAAGCAGTGGTCCATGGTCGACAGGAGGGTGTTGCCGTCACAAGGGAGGTAGATCCGCACGACCGCGGGGCTCTTGTTAGCGACCACATCGAGGAATCCGGGGTCCTGGTGCGTGAATCCATTGTGATCCTGACGCCACACGGTCGAGGTCAAGAGGATGTTGAGCGAGGAAACCTTGGCGCGCCATTCAACCGTGAGGCACTTTTCAATCCACTTGCAGTGTTGGTTGACCATCGAGTCGATGATATGAATGAAGGGCTCGTAGCTGTTGAGCATCCCGTGTCGGCCAGACAAGATGTAGCCCTCCAGCCATCCTTCGATGGTGTGCTCGCTGAGCATCTCCATCACACGGCCCTGCATGCCCAGGTTGCCGCCATCTTCATCTTCTTTAAAGTACTCGGCCATCCAAACCTTCTTACTCGCCTTGTAGATCTCGCCGAGTTTGTTGGACTCGGTCTCATCGGGACCAAAGACTCGGAAGGTCGTCATGTTCATGGCCACCACGTCACGCAGATACTTGGACATATTGGCCATGCTGGGACTGACGGTGACGCCTGGCTCGATGTCCTTCAGGGCGTAGTCGCGGAAATCAGGCAGATCCAGTGGTCGTCGCAGGAGACCACCGTTGCCGACCGGATTGGCGCTCATGCGTGAGTTGCCTGTCGCGGCAAGCTCCTTCAATTCGGGAATCAGTCTACCGTTCTGGTCGAACACCTCCTCGGGCTTGTAGCCCCTCATCCAGTTCTCCAAGGTTTTCAAGTGATCAGGCTTGCTCTGCACATCGGTGATAGGGATCTGGTGGGCACGCCAGAAGCCCTCGAGGAACCTGCCGTCAATTTCTCTGGGAGCAGACCATCCCTTGGGCGAGCGAAGGACGATCATAGGCCAAAGAGGGCGAAAGGCCTTGTTGGACTCGCGGGCCTGTTTCTGGATCTTCCTGATTTCCAGCACACAATGCTCGAGGGTGGCTGCCATGGCCTGGTGCATGCTCTCACGGTCGCTTCCTTCGACAAAGTACGGGGTCCATCCGTATCCCTTGAAGAGCATTTCCAGCTCTTCGTGCCTGATTCGGGCCAGGATGGTGGGATTGTTGATCTTGTAACCGTTGAGATGGAGCACTGGAAGAACTGCGCCGTCGGTGACCGGGTTGAGGAACTTGTTGCTGTGCCAACTGGTGGCCAGAGGGCCTGTCTCAGCCTCACCATCACCCACGATGGTCAATGTGATGAGATTCGGGTGATCAAAGACGGTTCCAAAGGCGTGAGAGATTGAGTAACCGAGCTCACCTCCTTCGTGAATA